>JAAAKL020004764.1:0-20377 GCA_010016065.2 Carybdea cf. marsupialis auct. non (Linnaeus, 1758) | reverse complement strand
TCGTATACCTCACTTATGATTATGTACATATTTTCAAAAATGTCCGCAACAACTGGATAACAGTCGACAATAAGCAAATTTCCTTTCAAATAAAGGGCAACGAATATTTAGCTTGCTGGTCTGATGTTTGTGCGTTGTATGAGGAAGACCGAAAGGAAACATTGCGTCTCACAAAAGTGACACATACATCAGTATATCCAAATCCATTACAGAGGCAAAGTGTTCCTATTGTTATTCAAGTTTTTAATGAAAAAACTGTTACTACTCTGATGCAAATGTTTCCAAACCCCCTTTCAACTGATACCCTAAAAGTAGGTAATTCTTTGATCTTCCAAGCCAATTCCCCCTCTCAGTTTTAGGGTAAAATGAACCTTACCTAGACTTTTAATTGATACAGAGTGAACATAAATTGTGTTTAGACTGCTAATTACTGATTTTGGGCTGATTTGAAAGAAAATAAATGGTACGAGTTTGAAAAGACTCAGCAACAAGCTTAAAAATTTGTCATTTCCCCTCCCCCTTTGGGCTATTTTAGCTCATTTTAGCCCCCAATTCGAATTTTATTTGACACATTGTGGGTAAAAAAATGTTTGCGGTGATAATTTCTAACTTCTGGCTGCCGTTCAAGAAAATCTTTGGTGTGAGTTTGGAAAAATTCAGAAAAAGCTGAGAAATTGATAATTTCCCCCCATTTTAGTCTATCTTTAATCCGTTTTATCCCCAATTCCAATTTTATTTCGTACATTGTCGGTGTAAACATGTTTGAGGTGATCATTTGTAACTTCGGGCAGACTTTCTAAAAAATTTCTGTCGAGTACATGTTCAGATACATCATGAGTCACATGATTTCGAATGGACTCAACTAGCATGGAGTTTCCAGTCCTTTTACTTAAGATGTCTATGGTTGACGTTGGTAACGGGAATTCGTGGTGTTTTTTATACTATAATTGCATTCCTAACATATATTTCGTCTATTTCATTTAAAATTCGGTAACAGGAAACTCCTTAACTGAATGTCCCAGCAGATAGTTCTTCCAGTTCCCTATAGAACATCGGGAGACGAGGTGCGCCCATTCCGTGCTGTCTGATATAGCAAGACTGTCTAAGCATCTTCCACGGTAAGATCTCACACGCGGAGGTAAAACTCATAGTAATATTTGGGTAGGGGCAGTAAAGTATCTTCTGAAATGCAAATGAAGATCAATGACAGCGTAAATGTAAAACAAAACAGAGTCCACACTAATTACAACTCGTCTATTGGCAGATATTTGCTAGACAACCCTGAATGCTGCTGAGCTAATACAACTGACTGCTTTAAAATACTAGCAAAATACCTCTTGGCCTTTCACTTGAAAGTCTCTAGAGGCTGAGTTCATAAAACCACAAAATTCCTCCACTGTGCCAACAGAAAGAATTTGTGTTTCCTTTGGGTTTGTTTTATTTGGCTTGCTTTTTTATTGTCCAATTACAGATTGACCTGAGTTTAGTTCCATCCTCTCCTTTGTTAACTATCTATCCAAAATAGGCCTGTTAATCCCATCTGTAATGTTTTGTACGGAATCAGACTGATGAGAGTACATCGAAACGCGCCTCTGGTCATCACTTATGACACCGCTGTTTAAGCTAATCTTCAAATTTGTAGTGCGCATCTTCCAATATGCTCATCCATTTCATCATCTTTATCGCCAATTTAATTCTCATATTTAATTATTATTAAAATAATTCAGATCGTTTTTAGATTTTTCCCATTTCTTGTAATATCATCATCAGTGTACTATTCTTGTATCGTATCTATCCTCACGATTGCCCTGGTGCAGTTCGGACGAGAAGCAACATAAAAAAGCTTCGCGCCCATAATGAAGGTGTTTTCCCCTGTCTTATGACTTCCTGTTCATTGTGTTGTTAAATTGGACCAATGATATTTACCAAGTGCCCAGGAATAGCGTCGCGCTTTTCAGGGCAGGACCGGAACGTTCAAGAATTATGTTGATGAGAAGAAGTTGTTTACTGTTGGTATTCTTGAGAATTAGTTGAATATATTGTATCAGTTTAAGAAAGATTTCTTTGAGCTGAGTCATGGGCGCAAGTTGCTGTAAGAATGTGGATTAAACGTGGACAATGTGACAATTCTGGCCCAAAAAGTGGGAGGATAAAGCAGCTGTTGTCCCAAAGATAGGGGAACGAGCCCCCCGGCCCCCCGCCCAGAATCTACGCCCATGAGCTAAATATATAAGAAAAGGGGAGAATTACAGTTGTAGTCACTTCACGACACCTGCTTACACAGATATAGAATGTTTAGGCAAACATGTCTCGATTTGTGATCTGACCCTCTTTACCTCCAGTAGAAAGAAGAAAGAATGTTAAACGGTAGAGTGCTCTGTCCACTTCAATTTACTCAGTGAGGGTACTCTTGCATTTTGTTTATGTGCGAACGATCTAAAAAAGTGCAATAGTCGCATTGTCGTTCTTTATTCATACCTTATCTTGCCTTTACTTACGTCTAACACAGAAAAGCGTAACTCCAGTGTTGAACGCAAAGCGCTTCCGAAGTGCTTGCTTAGTTATAGTTCCAAGATCGGGTTTGAAGGAACCCCACCCTCACCTAATTGATTCCATAGGGGTTATCAGTAAAAATTATTTTGGGGTGGAGTAGAATGGTATAGTGCTTCAGTGTACACATTTTCATTTAAAGCTGAACAGCAACAACTAAGAAATCAAAGAAATTCATGATTTTGAGAAGACAGGATTAGAGATGATACGTTCGAAAGGATACTACATTTATATTAATTATGTTGGGAAAATTGGTGACGTAGTTATCTATGTCTCTAGTATCTAAGTCAAAATTTATCCTTTCTTTGATATGAAAATGGTAACGGACAGTTGATCCAGGTGACGGCATGAGTGTAATCTAAGTCTCGAGGAAGTGTGGCTATGGAAAGGAACGGAAAATCCCGCCTACAGATAAATGAAAATAATTTAGAAACGGAGAAATGAAACGGAGAAGAATAATTGTAATCAACCCGAGGGTTCAAAATTGAAATGTGTACCAGATATATTAGGTAACTGTCTGCGGGCCGTATGAACCTATATTGCTGAAATACAAGCCTTGATTGCAGCTGATGGCTTAAACTATCCACATCCTGACAGCTTATACCACCATCCATACGCTGATTGCTTTGATCATCAAACATACAACTGACTTAGAACATCCATATACTGATGGCTTAGAACATTAATCTAAAGGAGACATGCCGTTTACTTACAAGTATGAGAACTTGTTTAGAAATTTGTCTCTTGCAGTAGACCGCTCGTCAAATATTATTACTGATAAAACTTCACATCATGTCCATTTGATAAAAGTGAGTCCACTTTGAGACCTTAGATGTCTTCCAGTTTATCATGTTAAAACTGTAGGTGACTACTGATGCTGCTAGGTTATTGATTGCTTGGATTTTATTTTCCCCATTCTATTTACTTTTCAGGACTAACTTGACTCTTCAGCAGCACTCTTTTCTGATAGTTTTCTTTATCTTTGAATGCTGTATTCCATCACCGTCATGAACACCTATTTGTTTGTATGGGCTTCTTTCTTCTAGTTCTTGAATTTCTGTCGTTGTATCTAGCTTGACTGGTATTTGTTTCGTTAATTTTTCACTCTTGAAGCTTGCTTTAGCACGTTTATCTAGACCAAATGTCATCTTGACATCATTAGAAAATTTTTTCACGGTGTTCAGTAGCCCTTCAACTTGGTCATCGTTTTTTGCAACAGTTTCAGATCATCTATGTAAAAGAGGTGAATCATTTTCTCAATATGTATTTCATAGCCACTTCCCGTTTCATTTAACATTTTACTTATTTGTGCAAGTGCTAGGCAGAACAGAAGGGGTGATAGAGAATCTACCTAGAAAACACCGCTTTTGATGTTGAAAAGGTTGCTTCTCATAGTGCCTTTCTCATAATTCATGCGGTGTCTCATGAATTTACTCAATGTAGGTGACAATTTGAACATTTGCATTGCTTTAATTATCATGAGTGAGGGACGCTTTACGATAGTCTATCCAAGCTGTACTCAAATTTTCTTTCTTTTACTGCAATCCTTTAATATCATTTGGTCAATTAGTAACTGATTATTACATCCATATGATCCTCGTTTGCTGCCCTTTTGTTCGTTTGGAAATTGATCGTCTTATTCTAAATACTTGTAGGTTCTATCGATCTGTAATTATCGATGTCAATATCTTATATGTAGTTGGGAGACATGTTATTATTGTAACTATGATTAATTTAATTTTTATGATTATGATTATGATCATCATAATCACAATTATAATAATAATTGTTCATTTTATTATGATTATTATTTTTATTATAATTATCATTATCATATCTGTTCTCTTTGTTCTCTCTCCCCTGGAACTCAACATCACGTTCTCACCAATTGTTCCTCTGCTGTAACAGATGGGCGATATCTATGGAGACACAATAATGTCTTGAAAACCATAGCTAATCACCTTACTTCTGCAGTCAAGGGGAGCCTTCAAATATTTGTTGACCTTCCTGGCTACAAAAATCCAGGAGAACTATTTACATCCTTGAGGCCAGATATAGCTTTGCTTCGAGACAATACTATAATTGTGATAGAGTTAACCGTCTGCTTTGAAACTAATCTGTAAAATTCGCGAGATTACAAAATCAAGAAGTACAAGGATCTCCGACATGATTTGATTGATTCTGATAAGACCATAGATCTACTTACCGTAGAAATATTAACCCTTGGGCTTTACTCAGCCAATATAGTCACATTTGAAACGTTATTGAAGAATCACGAACTGGATAGCGACCGTATACTAAGAAAATTAACAGAAGTGGCCTTACGCCCATCATATTATCTATTTTGCAGAAGGAATAATCATTGAACTGACCCAGTGATTTTGGATAATTTTTAAAATGTAGGCGTTATTTCTTTATGTTCTTAATTCTTGTTACTCTTTTTTTCTGTTGTGGTAGTTGTTGTTATTTCTTTGTATAAACAAATAAATGGCATTGACGTTTTTTTTAAAAAAAAATAAATTACTATTATAGGACTACAGAATGAACTGATGATAGCTCTTCTTTAAGAAAAAATCTATTACCGTCCTTACACACTTGTTTTAGAAGGGCATGTGCCAGTAAACTGAATATCAACAAACTTATGTTTCATCCAAAATTGAATAAATCATGAGTGACATGAAAAGCTTCCAACATGGTAGTAATGACAATATCTATCCACACAACGGGGCACATTAGAGAAATATCGGCGATTTTCACTTGACATGGCAAGTCAACAATGATGCTCCTTAGTGCTATCGGAGAAGGATGAATTTATCTTCAAAAGACGTTTATCCAATCTGCCATACCAAGGGAAGAGACAATGTGCATCAGAATATACGTCGATGCACTATTAAGCAATTTGTCATTGCCGGGTGATAATAATGTTCGTCCCATATCATAATTACAAGGCAGGCAAAGGTACGTCTAGATTTGGATCTTATAAAATGTTATCAAGAAGAGAGGATGTAAAAGTATCAAGTTTGATTAGGGTTAGGGTTAAGGTTAGGGTTAGGGCTAGGGTACTAGTATTCACTCTTACAAAGGGATTTTAGGAAAGTACATCTTGGCAAGAAAATTTCTATGGTTGTATAACTTGGCAATGTATGTACCCTAAAATTCTAGCATTTTATTACAACCCAAATACTACCGTAATGTCGGCGGTGGTATCCCAGGCATCACTGAAATCACCTTCTCTTGTATTTCTTCAATCTTAAAAGCATTTTATGAACATACTTCTTACATTTAACCCAAACAATTATAAGAATTACAAAAAGAAATACACTTATCTTGTTATAAATGGGGTTTACTCCATCATTAACGGAAAATCAGTAATTTTATGTATAATGTCCGTGAGAAGGCCGGGAAGCTACACCTAGCCCAGGCTATATAAAAGAGCTCGACTTTTAGGGTTCAAATAACTAGGTGTCAATATCTATCTTAAGTTTTATGTTTGTTCAATTTGTTCCTTTATTAGTTCTGTATCGATTCATATAAGTAAACTTTAAATCATTCAACAAATATCTTAAAAATATTAATATGGTGAAATACGATGCGATAAAAACATTTTTGAGTTCATGTCGGTGAACACTTTCCTTGCATTCACATCAGGATGTATAAAACCCACCCAATTTTTAAACTCTTGAGGCTCAAATGTTACATGGTGTCACTAGATATTAAATACCTATTACAGTGTAAAGTTCATGACGGCGATGAAATTTATCTTAACGTCTGAAATTTATAAATTCACTTCCTAACCGAATGACCTTCAACAAATAAAGATTACTAAACTTCTAGTAACCCCTTCGTTGTACTCGAGGACAAAGAGTCATAATGTTGTACAGTACATTCCATATGACCCTTAAACCGTGCTAACAGTGTTGTTGCCACTAAACAGCTGTTAAAATGTCTTGGGTTTGTTACTAGCTCTCACGAAACTGATTTCTTCACCAACGCAAGAAATGCTACAATCTTGGGTTTTAATATCAATTCAAGCACAAACTGCTGTTAAAAGGAAAATATCACTACAAACAAAATTAAAATCTGCGATTTCGGTAGAGTTATTGGCCACATAATATCAATCTTCTCTGTTGTCTACTATGAGCCTTTAAACTGAGAAACCTTGATAAAGCCAAGATTAAGTGCCATAAGATTTCAAAGGCATCTATAACGTCTATCATTTATCAGATCCAACAAAATTCAAGTAAAATTTGTCATAATATGCCTTGGATGCTAGTGTTAAAATCAATATTGAATGGGCTTATTTTTCAGCTATCTCATTGTTCCAATTGGAGGTACTTTTCACAATATAGCTGTCGGAGATAATCGGACTGAGACCAACAGAAAGAAACGCCCTTAAATAGTATTACTACTGTTCACTCTATCAGCAACATGTGTAGTAATCACAGTGAACAACCGCATCTCCAGTGCAATTGTAACGGCAATTCCCCTCTTTACTATGTATTTTTACTTGTTGTATAACTGTTTGCTTCTGTTCTTGGTATTTGTCCGATCATGTCAACCTCAAATGCTGATCATGTGAAATGTTGCTTTCGTATGTTGCTTTGTCACTTTTGTCTGCTTTACTTTTCTGTTTCTCTATATTTATCTGCCTGCGTCATCTTTTGTCTTGTGTGTTTGTCTCTCTTTGATTGGCTAATTTTTATCTATTGTAAATATTATACAAATGTAACTTTATGACGCTTTTAAATCAGATGTTTTTTGGATTTCAGGGAGTTTGGTTTGTGTTTCTTGTGGATTGCGTTTTTAAGTAATAGATTGTGGAAGCCTAAGGGCTGTTAGAATTTCTGGAGTTTTTATTTCGTTTTTGGATCCTTAGAACACGTAGTAGCCTATCTGTAGCATTACACAAGTACTGGTATCTAACTGATTGCATCAAACTTTGATGCCATATTAAATAGTTGGCCAACAAATTATGTAATAAAATTGAATACATGTTCAAGCAGTCTGCTCGACATAATTGAAAAGGTCATTCAAGGAATCAGCATCTAGTTTACTAATCTAATAAACTCTTTCACCTGAGCCCCGATATGATATCTTCCACCTGCAAGACAAAAATGCAATAATCACGAATCGATACAAAGCACCAATTACGTCACCCTGTTTCCCCTCTATATAAGTAGAGAATGTCCCTAGCATTATCATAGAACAACTGTTCATGTTATTAAGATCTCATTTTGTTATTTCGTATTCGCCTGACGTCGCTCGCTGATTCATATCTCTGGTCACAACATGAGCTACAACATGATACAAAACTATGTGCTATGGCAAACCTGTTTGAATATGTTCAGAGTACTGACTCTTACCTACAGTTTTGTCTCACAAGTATACAGTCACAAACTATTAAGAAAATACGTCGATACTGTTGTTTGCTAATTAGAGAAGGCATGGGTAATAAGCAATTTCACTTACACTAAATTCATTTGTCAGAAGCATTTCGATGTAAACTCAATTATAGAGTCATTTGGCTGGTCACGTGAAAAGACACTTCAATGACAAGTTCAATTTTTGTGATGATATGAATTCATGGTTATTTATTGCTGTAGATGTCTACAGAAAACAACGGTAATTTCTTGCGTATAGTGTACGCTGAAAGGTAACCGGATCTACGTGTATGGTGATTGCTTCTTGATTTGTTTTCAGTATTTATACTTGTATTGATAACCTCACCACACAATAATTAACGTTGTCTATCCATTTAATTAAGAGGCAATGAAGAAGACTGGTTGGCATCTAGCACATTTCTATCTCCTGTGAAAAATTCACTTCCAGGTGCAGATTGGCAGAATTCCAATGCAACTACGACCTCCAGGTAAGTCTTGTTAATTTTTTGACCCCATCTCGTCCAGCATTCAGCATAGCATTCTGCATTTGTGTAAGTTCTGGGGGATGGGGGCTCGTCCCCCTCACTTTTCAAGATGGGAGGACAACAGATGCTTTATCCCCCCAACTTTTGGGCCCAGAAATGCCAAATTGTCCACGTTTAATCCTTTTGCCCCCTCCATATTCTTACAGAGATCTGTGCCCATTTCATTCTGTTATCTACTCAAAACTACAGAGCAGCTGGAGTATGTGCATTCAGCCTAGTAAGAACAAAGGAAACACATATTACAACTAAAGGACAGTCGAGGAGTAAGGGCCCCTGGTACACCTGAAGAACATAACAACTGATTCCAAAATGGTATCTTAACATGCCCTGGTAATGTTGTGAGCACTGTGAGACATTTACCACAATCGGTGAGGGATACATGAAGTAACTGAAGGTTTTGTGGAATAACATGATGGAGGGAGGATCTGCAAAGAACGTTATGATTATGGATATCGTCGGACAGTAACGTTAAGAATGCAAAGAAAGAAAGTGACGAAGTGACACAAGATGCTGCTTTGCGTATCAATAGTTAGTTATGCCTATTTTTATCGAAACCACCTCAACTGAGGGCTGACGCAACAAAAATTAACGAGGATATGACACCAAATTGACGAGGATATGGCACCAAGTATTAAGGGTGATCTGTTTCTTTTCCTCGTAGTTGGGGCTGCAGCAACCATTGTGGTATCCTACTTGTATGGTGTATATTGCCGTCGGTTGGAAATGCTGGATTTCAAGAGAACAGTCTTGTGGCTTAAGGATAATGGACTAGAGGAATACGAGGATGTATTGGATGTTGACGGTTAGTGCATAACATGTAGGCTCCCGATGTTTTACAATTGTAGGCCCAGCTTTCAGTTTAAGCTGCGAATAAATATATTCACGTTAGGAACTATTCAGCTCCATATGTTTATAGTCGGAAGATGTATGCGTCCTATGGCATCTTATTTTTGTGAAATTGCTTCTCGTTTAAGCTTGGTCTCAGATACGATAGATTTCTCAATTTTGATAATAAAGATGGAAATTTTACTGCGTTGAAAATTTGTTTGTCATAAAGCATCTTCCCCTAAACTTTTCGATAATATAATGCCATCTTGCAGATTTTTCTTTCGCTAGTTTTCGAGAGCCCTCAAAATAAGCTTTTCTTTTTATCAATTTCTTCAACTCATTGCATTTGATTATATTTGATTATAAGGGTATCCTTCCTGCAGATTGTAGGACTGGTGGCCCCCTTTTCCCACAAGATGAAGCATGTACTTGAGGGGGGGGGGGGCTTTTGACTTTAGCTCCATAAATGATGTAGAAAAAATCCCAACAGCATGACAATGTACAGTTTTTACCCTATGCAATAAATCTCTCAGCATCTTTTCTGTTTGCTATGGAAGTCAAACTGTCAATGAAAAAGGTGGAGTATCAGTGACTCAGCGAGCTGTGGCAAAATGCATACAACAAGGGAATTGGAGGTAATGATTTGGTTGATAGAGACGTGCCAGAAGTCAGCTAGTAGTCAAAGGAAAAATTGGTAGACAATGTGTTGAATCTAGCTATTGTTTTCTGGTGGAGAATATTGTCTATTTGTGCTTCACTGGTCATGTTGACCATATTCAATGGAGCCATTCTGACCACTGGGTGATGAGCAATCTGTATATTGGCAGGAAGGCAAACCCTTCAAACCTAACAAAACCTGGAGGCAGGTAGTCAGTGCAACCTACAGGGAATGCAATAAGAGGTTGCGCAGAATTCTGGATTGGAGAGCTGAAGTTGCATAAAAAGTGTTAACTATGCTAGTATAGATCAATAATGGACCACAAAAGGATGATGACAATGATGATGTTGATAATAATGATGATGCTCAATACTTTAGAGCAAAGAAAGACTCTCTGCTTCTATAGAAGTGGTTCTGGATAACATCAGCCATTACCCCCAAAACAGTAAGGCACTAAAACATTTATATAGCAGCTACAGTGACTTTTGCATTGGTATTGCATTGAAAATAAGACATTTGTATAGTAGTCAGAGTAATTTTGCAGCATCTAGTAAAGGAAATGTGATAATTAGGAAAGAGCAGAAAGTAGCAAATAGGTTTTCATCTCGATTATTAAATGAAGTAAATGTAAACAACAAAACTTTTTAATGAGGTTGGGCAAGCAAAGGGCTGGTTAAGGTCTGGTTATTGATAGGGGGAGTCTAACCATTTCAAGATTTTCTTTCCTACTTGCAAACTGAAGATGGTTTGAATCCTTTGAAGATCATGAGAGTAAAGCCCTCTCTCATCACTAGTTTCTTCTTTGGTAGTGTGTCTGGTACTAATGCTTTTGTGTGTCCTTTCACTAGGCATTTCTTGGATTCTCTGCATGGTTGTTATATATAATCATTTATTAACATATATGATACAGAGGTAAATTATTTTTATTATTAAATTATTTTTTACTTAAAACTATGGCTTTTTTTTTGATCCATCCTTATCTAGGCTCAAGAACCCTCCCCGAGGTGGCTACTATCACAAGAGAGAAGCTAAATGAGCTCTACAAATCTAAGAGAAAACAAGAAACAAGTGGGAAAGATTGGAAACTTCTGATGCATGCTTTACAACTCAGAAGAGAGTTGATCCTTTGCCAATGGCTTAACTCAAAGGATTTAGGAAGTCATTGTGCACAGATTAAGGGAATGGGTATATCCAACATCCGCATGCTTATGGATGCAGTTGATGTCACTCCTTGGCAAAGTATATTCGGGCCATTGTATGAAAGAAAGGAATTGTTATTAAGACAGAGTGTAAATGAACTTAAGAAACAAACTGTAGAATTGAATTTGGATTCATTACCAGTAATACCAGATTTACACTGGTCTCACTACATAATCTCCTTTTTCTGCAAAATAATCTTACTCTCAGGTACGTTATTTTTTACATCTATATATTAAACTTACCAGCAGAATAACTATCAAGTTAATATTTGCCATTGAAACAACTTTAGTTGGTTATTTCATTTTGCTATCCTCATAAGCAAGGCATTGGCACTGCATAAGTATGTGAAAATTACTGTTATTTTTGAATTATAGTATATCATATCCATTCTTTGGATGATTTCTTTAGAATATCATATCAACACTGTATATGTAGCAACCTCAATATTCACATGAAACTGACCACTATAGCTGACCCCAACACAAACTATGATCCAAACACTAGTGTACATGCCTCAAACAAGATGTGCAATCCACTCATCCACTTGAAGCTTTCTGATAGACTTTCTCCAAAACTATGAAAGAAGATTTAAAGAAGTTTCTTTCCTACCAACTGATTTTTCTGTGGCTGTCATGCCATGAATAATGCATCAGTTGTACCTCTGCTTTGTACAAAGCTGAACTTAGAATCATAGACCATCATCAGCTGCCTGATGACACCATCAAGAAGTATCAAAATTTTCATGACTTTTCACAATAACGTCAGACCACAAACATTGCCCCTGTCAAGAGCATCACCTTTTCCTTCATAGAGACAAACATAGAGAGCTCCCTTCCCAATCTATTGGTACCCTTTTATCATGGATTAATTATCATAGCTGCTTGATCATGATGAGGCCTCTAGTCATCCCAATTAACACCTCAAACTCTTTAGTAGATATTATTTTGTAGATGACATCTTAACCATCCTGTTAGTTACTGGGATAGATACTGGTAGGACAGCAGAGACATGCTCAAGGTCCGAGCCAAATTCCACATTTATCAGCCCCTCTTGGTGCTGCAGCCACACCTTCTACTTCCCTTCATCAGTTTATGGGGGCTCCCCTGTGCTTTTTGTTATTGGCTTCTCACTAGCAGCATCCACATTTCCTCACTACATCTGACCTGCAAGACAATAGATCTCTTGTGACTTAGGATTGATACCATGGGATACTGGTTTCTCTCTTTTAGCTCTTGAACCATTTCCAGTGTTCCAATCCTTGAAGGCAGCTTGTTATTTATTGGTACATTTGTTGACACTGTCATTTCAGCAACATGCCTATTTCATCACCTGTGGGGCTTGGTATTGCAATTTAATGCTTTGAACGTCTCAAACAAGCTGATATTAAAATTATTTCATGATATTATCAGATACATCAATTTCATCTACAGATGTAGTCAGTTTCAATTTAAAGTTTTTCCTGGAAGCAGTTGCACATACCAGGATCTTTGTTTCCATTAGTAAATGAGGTTGGACTTTCCACTTACACTTGGTACCCCTTCCTATTATCATGTCACATATCAGTACCTGATGCTTCAGAATAATATCTGCTCCAGGTAGGATTTTTAGATCACAAATACATTATCATCTACTTTTGTTAATAGTATAAAATCAATCTGCGTGGCAAAGCGTGAGGTTTGTAAGTAATCAGAAGGCTGTCATTTTTCTTAAACAATGTGCTGCCTACAGTAAGGTCAAAAGCAAGATTATATTCCAAAACTCTTTCACCATCAGTGTCAGGCTCCAACTACAGACCACTAAGCACGGCTTAGAAGCCAGTGTCAGCATTAGCCATAAGTCCACAAGGGGTTAGAAACTCATGCATAGGGATCTTTACAATTACTACAAGCAGCAGGCTGTAAATAATTGCACAACTTACTATAATTAATTGTCTTGTACTGTGTGTGAAGAAATGTAAAGTATTAAAATATTCAGATTTGCAATTGGATTTTTAAAACGTATATGTAGATGTGTGTGACTATATATATATACTACAAAGCTGTGGTAAAAAGGAAAAGCTAAATACCAAGGTTACCTTAGATTTCACATCCTGTCTGCTGACGTTCCTCAGACTGCTAAAGAAAATTCTTCAATTGCACCTCTATTTATCATCTACCTTACCATACAATTATGGGGTTGTATTATTTGTTGTTGTACTTATTGGCAACATGATAATTCCTGTGCTGGCACTTCGAGACTAGCTCGGACCGCTTATTCAATAGGTTACTTTTATGAGCCCTTATAATTGGATACTTTTCAGTTACATTCATGCCTTCCCCCATTATATGGTTGAGCCAGTTTTACAATGCTTGATGTTGTGCTTAATTTTTGATACCCTTTTTGATTTCTTCCATACCAGTCTATGCTACTATTCATGCCATAGTTTAATTAATAGTGCTTGCTTTTTCTCTCTGCCATGACCTATTGTCTATATCTGTTTCGACCGAAATTGTTTGAATCATTTGTACTTTTAAATAATTGGTGGGGTCACTAGGCATTCCTTGTAATAAGTAAGTAAGTCTTGGTAGCTGATGGTAGCTGACTTTTCACACTTATCTATTATTAAACAAAGAAATTCAATTCAATCTTTGCTGTTTACACATGGTGCCTTTTTCTTCATAGCAAAAGCAATATTACTGGTTTTTGCAGCTGCAATACTCATCTTGGTATGGCTATTTATAGCTGTACGTCAAATCATGCAAAGATTCCGTGGCAATCGAACTACTCAAGCTATCAACTCACCATCCATTTTCAGTCAGCTTTTAAGAAATGTTCCAAGGCTCTTGCAACGTTTGTCTACTGCATTGACAAAGAAAGTTCAGTTACAGCAAGTGAATGTAGATTGGCATTGGGAAGGACCCTGTACTGTAGGAGAGGAGAAAAGTTTCACAATTAAGGTTAGTCTTAGCAAACTTTGTCTCTATTCCACCTATAGTGAACTGTAACCTTTTTACTCCTTATTTTGGAGGATGTATTGCCATTAGGATGAGATCAATGCTTTATCTGATAAAAAGCAACTTGGGTCATGTCACTGCTGGATGATTCATCAAAGTTGCTAATCACTACAGTGAAGCTCTTAAGCTAGAAGAATGAAAGAGAAGAAATATACCATTGGGATTAGGTTATAAGTTATTGTACCAACAAGTTTTCGTTATAATTTGATGCTCATAAAATGTACTATAAATTGTACAATTTCACAATTTTGAATAAATGTACAATGACTAAATCTGCTGATGACCTAAAGTGACTGAAATCACCAAAAAGAATATGAAATATGAAATATAAGGAATGATAGTTGATCTTTGCAAATACATTTTCTGAATTAGTGATAGGGATAGTGATAGGGTTCCCTCTTAAGTTATAAGATGGTCACTTTTCACTTTAGTCACAAATAGTCCTGAATTCCATGGGTTGAAAAGCAGGATGCTTTTAACATTTTTTGCCAGATTTTCCCATCATGTATCTATTGAAATATTTTATTATTGTTTTGCTAAGAGTCTGTACTAATCTTGCACTGATAGGGAATAAATGTAGTCCAGGACGAAGTTTTAGGGTTTTGGAAACGGTGGTCATGCAATAACTTGAGATAACCTTTTTCAGGAAAGTTGAAGTTTTCTACCTCATGTTTCTACTCTGTATCATAAACACCACTATGACTTTAGGGTTTTGTTTTTATTGCAGGTCTTGTAGCCTAAGTATGCAAAATGATTTATGGCTGTACACAAGTCAAACTTTACAGAGCCTCCTGTGTTTATGTTAGTAAAGTGGTTTTAACTTTATTTACTCTGCTGTTTTGGAGCCTATCATTTTCTATTTCCTATTCTCTTTGGAAAAGGAACTGGGGGAATATAGCATAATGGTATAAAATCTTTCATCTAACAGCATATTTCAACAAAGTGGTCGTTAGTTGTGTTGATCAGCCAAGGAGAACTTTGGGCAAACTTCAGCAAAACTGTAAAATGCTTGGTTGAAGTGGTTGAAGTGGTTAGAAAATATTGCTGTCTCTAAATGTACAGGATAAGTTATCATTTTATATGAGCCACTAACAGTATTAACTCAGCTGTGAGCTAGGGACCAAATGAGCTCCTGTTTACCTTTTGGAAATGCATTATGTCACCACTCAACAATACACTGTTTGCATGTTAAAATTACAGGAATAACATGACAGTTGTAACATGATTGTTTTATACTTGAAACAGTGACTCATGCATTTGATGCAATTGCTCCATCCTCAGAGCTAGGGTATCCATGATGATAACATACTTTATTTCACTAGTTACCAACCCTCCAATGGTGGGTCCAGCTGTATGCAATTTTGGAAACCAGCCCCTCTGTGGCATTTGATGTTGACCATAGAAGAATTGCCATCCACTGGTCTCTTAAAAACACTGGTTCAAGCATCTTCCATCTCAATTTAAGGTCAGTCCTTGAACACCATCTTAGGAAATAATGGGAAGCTCACTCCAGTCTTTTTTAGAGATCAGTGCTGTTATCCAGCCTGTCAATCCTTTCAAACCCAACTAAAAGTCAAAAGCACTCAACAAACTCAGTTACCAGACACTTTGCTGCATTTACACGGATCACGGGTTCATGTCCTTATTGCGACTGAGTTTCTTTTCAAAATGGATTATTTCAAATCTTCTTATCTTGATGATGCTTATGTTGTAGACTTGTGTAATCCCCATCCTGAACTTTCTAGAATTGGCAAGGGGTAATGTTATTGTTTTTCTTTTAACTGTCATGTTGACTTTCTTCCTGTTGTCTTGTTTAGAGTGATTATCATTGCCCTTTTATTTAGTTTTACAGAAACAACTTCATTCTCTGTGATGTTGCAAGTCTTGCATCTGTATATATTGAAATAATTGCTGAGGATGAATTGATTCACTGTACACTGAAACCATCCAAAAAGCAAATAGATGTTTACTTTACTCCAATTGTGGCTGGTGATTACAAAATAACAATCCAATGTGGAGGACGTCTTGTTGAGCAGCCTACGATGAAAACATTCTTGCCAGGTATGAGAGAATATTGTCATTAATCTATATGATAAAATTCAAAGATTTGGAAGTGAAGATATCTGGCTTTATCATGAATAATCTTAGTATATTTGTGCTTCATGATAGATATACTATGGTATTCTTAAACTATGTGTCAAATGGAAAGTGTCTTGGAAGGACTGCAATTTTAAGCTGAAGAATCTGCCCTCATGCTTCATCAGTCATATCTGGTTTTAATTTTACTGCTGAAAAGAACTGTCAAAGTTAAGAAATATTTATAGGAAAATAGGAATACCTTCTCTGGAAAGATTGATGGTAGCAAATTATTGAAAGTTAAAAGGCCTAAAAAGCCATCCCTTGAATAAACACCTTCATCTTTGCGGATAAATTTGAAAAAAAACCCCTTGCGTTTAATTGATACATTACGGTACTGAATAACCCCATCATATATGACCAAATAACTGGTTGCTGATATCGTCAAATAAATCGCTGACCTGGATATCTGGACAAGGCCTTTCATATTTTGCCTTTAATGCAGTTAATCTACCCTACAGTGACTTATTGCTAACACCCTTTCTTTATGGACTATTCAGGACCGGTTGATGCAGAACATACAACCGTTGGTAACAGGAGTAGCTATGCCGTTATGAGAGTAGACCAAGATGAAATCCTGCAAGTTCAACTGAGAGACAAATATCAGAATAATTGTGAAGTGTCAAAGGAAGCATTGAGAGAGATCCATATCACAGTCGACAAGGTACCGTGGAAATTTGTAGATACTAAGCAGTTGTATTCTCTACTATTGTTTGCAACCGAAAATAAGTAAAAGATGTCATTTGAAGCTTAAATTTTCTAAATACCATTTTTTATGATAAAGTGAGCACTCAGTTACTGGGACTTTATCACATCGGAGTTTACGATGTTTACATTTACTGATGCTCCCTAGATAATTAACGGATTTGTTCCTTGCGGATATTGGTCTCCTGTGGACAGTCACCTTTAAAAACATCGTCCCGGAAACTCCACTTTATTAACCCATTTCTCCCTGACGTTTATTAATTAATTCGGCGGCCTGCAAAGTATTAACAAGAAACAGTAGATATTTATGTTTATTTCCATTCTTGCCCTGCTGTAACTACGTGTTGTGAGAAGCCATTAACGATCCAGATAAATTAATTCCCAAAATATTTCTAATTTAGCGAGAATCATACGGCGTATTTCTTGCTTCCCCATGCATATTCTTAATAACTGCTTCATGATTCTGTTATTATTTCAGAAACGCCATTTGACTAACGATATATACAATTGGTAATAAGCATCTTTACATAATTGTTTATCAGCTTATAAGTTCATAAACACCTTTACTATAGCCAAACGTTAAGGGGCAAAAAACACATTTATGTAGAATTCAGTCACGCTGACAAAAGTTCTTTAGCCAGTACGCGTAAAAAGAATTTTCTAAAATCTGAGGTAAAATGAAAACATAAGTAATGGAAAACTTTACACCAACTTTTGTTTTAATTTTTTAACCAATTTTTTTACGCGTTCTGGGCTTTAAACGTATATTTTCTTTTGCGGAGGCACCACTCGCTGTGGTAAATTTTCGCTCGAATAAAGCTCTCTTACCATTGCAACCACCCAATGAACTGCATATCGTTGTTCGCTTGGTTGGAATTGGCATTACGACGCCTCTGCTATACTACAGTGTGGTTACATGTTTTCGCAAGTTTTTGTTCAATTTCACTATACATATTCCATACCTGGAGATACAATAATTACGTGTATCCGAAAACCTTTTGACCTGTAAATATTTAGTTTTCTTTTGTAAACTGTGAATTAAAGCAAGTGAGTTACTCTTCAAATGATAAGTGGATAGTAAGTCCGTTGTTCGTTGCTATGGGAAGAATGTAAGGTAAAAGCACGTTAATTTTTTCCTTGTGCACATGCAAAGTGTTATAAAGTCATTTTAAATCAGTAGAATTCTTTTCATGCTCACGTCTCTGACTTAGAACGATGCTGCTATTCCTCTCCGTCAATACGTAAATGTTTCTCCTCAAATCACAAAGTATACAAGAGATTGACATTATGTATTTTCATCATTTGTATGCAGCTCTGATATTTCTTCATGCATCGTCTGCCTACATCTTATTCAACTGCTAAATACCACATAAACCTTCTGAATATAGAGGTAGCATTATTTGATGGTGCATGTTAAGTGGCAACGCCACATTTCACATGTGCTTTTTCAGATGATACCAACCGGCAAAAGCATTATAGGAAAGCTGTAACCCGTTAGTACATTCTCCTTTCTGATAAGTATTACTTCAAAGGTATCGAACAGTTACTTTATGTCTTGTTACAAACGTTAAAGATGGAATTACTAGACATCATTAGTGTCCATGATGAACTCATAACAACTCTTGTTTTCCTCGTTTTATTTATACTCGTTATGTAGATTGGAGAAAGCGACGTAGAAGTTACACCTGAGCTTCAGTATTTCGTTTTCGAGCACGAGCAGGGGATGATGATGGTCAAGTTAAGCAATGAAGGGTGCTACAAAGTTAAGGTGTATTACAGGAAACAATTGATCCGTGATGGAGAGATCATATTTATTGTGTTATCAGGTAAGCGGTGCTACTGATACCTGTTTCAAAACTTATATCATATCAAGAGCCCTCGCCAGAGCTATAACTTTTCGACTGTAATCCGACTTACAGTTGTTCTGAGATCCATGCTTTTAGATAAACGTTATGTTCACAGCGGAATATAAAGGTCACTTTCTTGCTATTGTAGTTGTTGGGGACAAACAGACTTCACTTGGACACAACTACAACAGCATACACAGCAACAACAACACCAACAACAAATGCTTAGCACGAGCTAGTATGAAAAGTGTACATAAGCTATTTGTACATTTCAAGTTGTACATGGACGCTTTAATATCAAGCTGACATAAAATGTTTACTGTTATAAGCTTTCTTAAAACGATGAGTCTATAGTAAACTTTTAACGTGCTTATCAGGTTAGAGTTCTTGATCGTTATAGGTAGTTTATTCCACATTCCATTCAGTTCTACTGAAAGCTCAGTCGCCATATGTCTTGAGCTTAGTATTTGGAATGGTCAACAACTTTTAATCAACAGAGTGGAGGGTCCGTTACATCTCCCGATAATTCAGTAGACTAGATATGTAATCTGGTGCATGAAATTCTTCCGTTTTCAGGTGTTTACATTGAGACAATTCATATCGTTTTCGAATGATTCCGTTTTCACTGTAAACGCAAGGCCAATCCGGTATCATTTTGTTCCGTTTTTAAATGAAAACGGCATAATGTAAACGGGACCTTAATCTTAAAGGACAACTAGAGCAGAGTGTCATCTGTGTAAAGATGATAGAGTGTGCTGTGTTTTTGTAATGTCGGCAACCGGTAAAGAGTAATTAAGATAAAGAACGGGTCCCAGAACTGTACCTGGGGTTACACCATGGAGTTAAGATCTGTTTTAGCAAGATAAATAAAGCTTTATACATGTAATGCAATTTCCTAGTCTTTTTGATTATCAGGTGACGAATGGTCTCATTTTAACGAAATCTGTAGCAATCCCACTTGGAATCGTTGGTTTGAATGCTACCTTGTGCCTTACGAGGGCACAGTTTATGAACTGGACGGAAGCGTATCGCAGAAAAGGAGGAAGGTTTATACATATCTCAGTCCAAAAGTAAGTGTTGTAAATTTTGTCCACTTATATTTATTTTTTGTAGAGTAGAACTATGATATTGAATCATTGTACTTTCTTCCATGTTACAGTTTTCTTGGTTAACTGAGATTAGTTACAACAATTCAGGAACTACTTTTGACTCCTATACTCTGCACCAACGTGTATCAGGCACTGTTTTTTCTAGTGTCAATTTCACTTTTGCTGTGTATTATATATACACGCAGATCCTGCAGTACATATACGTGAAATAGAAAGTAGATATAAAGCAGAGGGCGAGTAATACAGTGAGATATTTTACATTGTCGGTTTCATGTCTCTTGACTACTTTCATGTGTTTTCCCAAATAAATAAATAAATAAATAAATAAATATATATATATATATATATAGCGCCCCAAGCACTTCATGTTTATGAGATCTATACTATGTAGTTCATGACTGCTTGTGTGTCTGCCTGAGTACTTA
>JAAAKL020004763.1:0-20378 GCA_010016065.2 Carybdea cf. marsupialis auct. non (Linnaeus, 1758) | reverse complement strand
TCGAGACGAGAACGAGGTAAATCTAAAATGGTGGTCGTCCGTCATCCGTCAAAATTGGGTCATGGTCCGAAAATAATTTGATGTATGGAATGACGGATGACGGACACGGACACACGGAAACAGAAATAGAGGTCTCTACAGGCACGAAAACAATTCATGACGGATGGCACTTGATGGATGACGGACACATGGAAACACGGCTATATGCGCGTCATCCGTCATAAACTTCCCGCGCTTTTCCCGCGCTTTTTTTTAATGTCACTCTTCGTTTTAAACTAACATGGCACCTCAAGTGAAAAGGTCTGCTCTCCAACGAGCAATGTTTCTCTTAAATGAAAATAATTATCAGTTGTGTCTTCTTTACACAAGTCAGAAGAAGAAAAACCACACACGGCGGCATGAATTTTGTGTATCTAAAATATTGAAACGCAGGAAGGAGTTTGGTGCCTACTATCATTTGTTACAGGACCTACAGCTAGATGCAGCCCAATTTATCGCCTTTTTCAGGTTATCAAAGGAAGAATTTCGTATTGTTTTGTCCTATGTTGAGGAGGAGGGAACAGAAACAAATCTGACAAAAGAAAGCATCAGTGCCAAGGAGAAGCTGACACTATGTATAAGGTAGGAAACTCAATTCCTCAGAAAACTGTTTTGGCAAATGTGTCAAAGTTGGCAGGTCTAATTATAGGTCTTGTATTATTTTTAAGGACTGTATTTTTACGAAGCGAAGTGTCTTCTTATTTTTTTCTTATTTACTAGTCCTGTCACTTCCCCTTTTATTTCATTGTCAACATTACTCTGTTTTCATCATATACAACTGTATGGAATGCTTGCTGGGTACTAAAAATGGAAACACGGAGACATGGACAGATTGTTAAAGGCACATAAAAGGTCAACGCGAATAAGTGAATGAGTAGAAAAGGGAAAAAAAACAATATCCAATCATTACTATTGTAAACTTAACAATAAAATATGATTATTACCCAATCAAACAAAAAGTACTCTTCTTCCTCAGCCTGACAAAACAGTTCCAAAATTTTGAGTTTTAACCTTCCTCTTTTCTTCCTGCTCAAACTTTTGGCCCTCAAAGCACAGGATTCATAAAAAAGGGTCTCCTCATCCTTTGGTTTCCTCCATTATGGCTGGGAGGTGCTCATTCAAAAACTTTTGCGTTTCAACTAGTTCCAGAAATGCTGCCTCCAAGTTCATGGAACTGGTTTGCCCCTTTCCCTTCATTCTTTTACTTGGCAGTACTTTAGCAATACTTTCACTGTTTGTTGGCTTCACTTGGCAATGACTCATCAGGCTTGCTATGAAATATAAGGAAATACAATTGCATGAGATATAACAAAGTATAAAATTACTGGTTTAGGTATCTTGCAACTGGAGAGTCTTACAGGTCACTAGCTTTTCAATTCTGGATTGGTGCTACGACTGTCTCCAGTATTATCCATCAGATGTGCGCCCTTATATAGAGGAAAATGTATCCAGAGTACATGAAGATGTCATCAACACAGGGAGAGTGGCTCAATATAGCCAGGCACTTTCATCAGAAATGGCAGTTTCCACATTGCATTGGTGCTTTAGATGGAAAACATATTATTATTCAAAAGCCAAGTGCGACAGGATCATTACATTACAACTACAAAAATCAATTCTCTATTGTTCTATTGGCATTAGTTGATGCTAATCTTTCTTTTATTATGATTGATATTGGGGGTATGGAAGAAATAGTGATGGTGGGATTCCGACAAACCCCTCATTTGGTAGAACCTTAATGGAAGGCAGTCTCAACATTCCAATGGCCTCACCCCTTCTGGGTGAAGAGGACCTTGGGAATATCCCATATATGACAGTTGCTGATTAAGACTTTTCAATGCAAAGGCATATGATGCATCCCTATCCAGAGAAAGGGGTTGATGCAGGCAAAGAGGTCTTCAATTATAGACTGAGCAGGGCAAGGAGGACGGTAAAAAATGCTTACGAATACTATTAAAAAATACTATTAGCTGCACGATGGCGAGTGTTCCACACAAAAATTGCTGTTTTGCCTAAGACAGTCAATAACATAATAAAGGCCTCTTGTGTACTACACAATCTTGCATACAGTCTACAACAGCTGCTGACCAAAGGAAATCAATTGATGAGTCAATACTGGGTTCTAAAGGATTGATCAACTTGCGAAGATGTAGTTTCAGGGGGACTGAAACGGCACTAGAGTTAAGAGAGAAAATGAAGGTGTACTTTTGTCAGAAGGACACTCTGGCACGGTAAAAGTGTCACACATAACGTGGTCTCACTAATAAATAATAAGTACAGCTTTGTTACAAGGTTTATTAAGTGCTGTAGCTGTTTAATAAAGCATAACTAAAGACAATGTGAATGTCATAAAGCATTTCCATTTGCTTTACCATTTGGCTACGCCATATAAAGAAATTTTAAATGGAAGGAATGTAATACTTTATAGAGTGTAGTTTTATTTGCCTTAAAATCACAGATAACTATTTGGCCACAGAGAGCTAGTAAGAGCAGAACAAAGACTAATGCAATAAACGAAAATTAAAATAAAAATATCATCCCATTCTGGCGGACTCAAAATACTTCAATAAATTCAGGCAATTGTAACAAAACTGGATACGAAAAAACAACATGTCTTCCTATGTGCCTCCTTTTGGAACGGTTTGTGGTTGAAGAATGCATGCCTGTACTTCCCAGGTTACATTTGTTTCTGTGCTAAAACTGAGCAAGGAGGGTAAGTTTTAACGGCTTTTACTTCTCACTTTCCTGATGGAAAATCTGCTCATCACTTACAGTATTATAAAACATGATAGAGTCACTATTGCTTAAAAACTCGTTAAAGAGCCAACTTAGGCACTTGGACATACGTGGATACTTTCAAAGGTTGTTAAATGTAGTCACATTACATCAATGAAGATCCTTTCATTTGCGACATATTACAATTTCCAGAAAACTTAACATATACAAATTGAATACAACAAAGGATAGGTCTGTTTAGTATTTTAAAACCAGCGAATGAAACTAAGATGGAACGAGATAAACAATTAAAGAAATTAACGTTGTTAAAACTTTTGCATTCTCAATTTTTGGGGTACATCAATCTACTCTACTTTAATGATGATTCTTATATCTCAATAATACTACACAAACTTGAAATGTAGACAAAACCATCATAACTAGTTCAGTAAAGTCTGGCTCCAGTAACTAAGTGAACAAAACTGCAAAAACTGCACCTGGTTCCAAAATTCCCATTTCTGGGATTTCCTTGTAGATTGTCCACTCCTTGTCTCACGGAGTTGTTTCCTTACACGAATGTATGCGTCACGAAGACTCCTCCATCGTTTCTTGCATTCATCCCCTGGAACAAATGATGGGAGAAAACCAGGACCAGCAACGAACAAGAGATATTTAAGCAAACTTTCATGTGCTCCATGCCCAGGCCTATCATACAGCACTGTTTTCAGGGACAGCATTTGTGTTTCATGCGCTCTCATGAAACATGTCAAAGAGATCAAAAAAAGAGATTTGAAGCATGGCTTGATATTCACGACTTTTTATGCTCCATGAAATTGTGAGGTGCACTGCTGGAGACATGGGGACAAAGACAATTCTTCCAAAGTAGGTAGGTCAGACGTCCTTGTCAGAGCACACAATATCTACTGTTACCTATTAAATATTTGGCTCGCGCCTTCCCACATGCATTCAGACCACTTCTGCAGGAGCAGGTTGCCAATATATTGGAAGATGGTATCATTCAACCCAATAAGCCCCCCCTGGGGAAGCCCAATTGTTTTATTAAAAAAGCAGGACAATAACTGGAGGTGTTTTGTGAAGATTGCAGCAAAACTTAACAGGTGATAGTTAAAGATGCATTTACCCAGCCCCACGTTAATGCTTTATTGGACGCAGTGGCTAATCACAAATACTTTACTACGCTTGATTTAGCCAGTGGGTATTGGCAGGTGCCCCTAGAAAGACACCATTTGTAATTCCAGATGGGCAGCATTTTCAGTTCCATATTTCAAAGGCTGATGTCAATTGCCCTGTCTGGATTGTTGCATAGTAAATGTTTGGTAAACATTGATGACATTTTGGTTATTGGGCAAACCTGAGGATATGACCAATCTTTGAGACATTGCAGCATGCTGGCCTCGAATTAAAAGCCAGTAAGTGTCGTTTTGGGAAAGAACATCTGCAATTTTTGGTATAAATTTGGTAGAAATATTTTTTTCAAACCATAAAGTAGACTACATTGCCTAAATGGAAAAGTGGCTTGATGGGTTTTCTCGAGCACCTGTTCTTAGATTCCATATAACTGATGTCGATTTATTAGACAGCTTCTTTAATGGTCTTACTATAAAAAAAAAAAGGATACAAAAAATAATAAAAGCAATATAAATGAATAGAAAAAAAGAGGAGACAACAATTGTTGCTGGATTAACATTATAGACATCTTAAGGAACCTGATGATAGCTCATCCCTTTACGCCGAAGTAGAAATGAGCAATGGGTTTAACAGTACTATATTTTAGAATTTGCACGAAATGTGCGCAGAACTGCTATAAGAAGAGATCAGTTGTTTCCTGTTTTAAGAAGTACTATATATCTGATTTGTCCTTATTGCAGAGTTTACTGTTATTTAAGGGTGGGGGAGTGTGATGACATTCCCTTATGGCATGGTCATCACGTTAACCTAGGGTATTCCCCCTTTTTACCTTGTTCATTAGCAACACATTGTAGTTATGAGATACTTGAGTGGTAACATAGAGTGCCGGAGTAGCATTAAGTCCACGTGATGGTTTTGAATAAAAAAGTTTTGTTAAAGATATGATGTGTTTTTGTTGTTGTTTATAAGTCTGGAGTGCTACATTACAGCATCCAACACCTTCCTCATCAATTTCTAACTTGTGACGAGCCGACTGTTGGAAAAGTGGGGCTCCAGACGCCCCGGATCTTGCACCAAACCAACAAACGAGTGTCATGTACCTACTGCATTAGCCATTTCACAGCATACATTGAATTAGCCATTTCACAGCATTCCTAGCTATACAAACAGTCATCCTGGGGAAAATGCAATGAAATGAAACCCTCATTATTATTCCCTGCGTATGTCTATACGTAATAAGCCTCATTAAGAAACTACCAATTGATCCATTACACACTGCTAGTCTCGCACAAGATTTACCAGACTGTTATCGATGGATGACTCAGCCATTAAACAGCAAAAACTAAACTATAACTATCATTGAACCTCACCTCTTGCCTCCACGTGGGAAATTGTTGAAATAATAATCCACTTCATCCTGTCCCCCTGATCCTGTACTACCTAAACTATAAACACAGATATTCAACTTAATTTTACCTAAGACCCGTAGTTTCACATTCTTAGTGTACTTATTCTAAGCCGACCAGAGCTCCAAAGAAATTCGAACTGTTGACGTTTCTTATTTGAACTTCGTAATGGATGATCACTAGCATTTTTAATCAAACTAGAACATAATCTCTCTACAATCAACACCGATGATTACACGGGTCGCAACAACATTGGTAGAACTTCCTTACTGCTTCAGACATTGCAGGCACACATAAATACATTGCTGTAACCTTCGATTTGATAACTAGAAAGCTTGTACAATTCGCAACTTTATATAAATCTCAATAACAAAAAAAATTACAAAAACTTAGCCACCAAAATGAAAAAAAGAAGAAAGCAAAGAGAATCAAGATGCGTGTGAGAGAAGTGTGCGGTTGAATCCTTCCCTTCATTTTCTTCTCCTCTACGGCAAATTGGAGTTAAACTCTGAACACGCACAACAGAAATTGTAAAGACCTTTATTTCATAATATCCCAACTATGTAATCTCATCTGTCACGTGCCACATGTCATATCATGTGTAACTCAGTATATATTCTTAGTAAAACTTTTACTCTCGCTCTTCTTTGCAATACAATCGTATACCAGTAGAACACGCTGTCAACTATTTTCTTCTCAACTGCTATAGTCTAGTTTACCCAGACCGAGAAATTCAGCAATCGTAAGGTCAGTCGTATCTAACAGGTTATAGGCCCAGTAGTTAAACAGAGAAATTGGAGTATTGGTAAAAGCATTAGGCATAGAGTATAGCGTCAGGATCAGAGGCTAGTACCATAAACAGGATTAAAAAGTTCAATGGAGTTAACTTTTACCAGTGGAAATATAAAATGCAGCTGCTACTTGAAGACAGGGATCTATGGTCGATCGCTAGTGGACAAGAACTGAACTGACGAGATTCTTCACGTTGACCATGAAGGAAGGTGACTCGATGACGGAACATATCAACAACATTCAAGAATACGCCAGACAGTTTGAATTTGTTGAGGCTTGCATTTCCGAAGACGATCAAGTATTTACTCTTCTCTACAGTCTATCTTAAATGTACCAAAACCTTATAGAGCAGACGACTTTACGATGGTATTTTCCTTTTCGAAGAATCGAAAAGACGAGAGTTTACAATAGAATCTGTTCCAGTCGAAAAAGCGATGACCAATGTCAAACGGGAATTCGTGCCTGGGCCAACCAATTTAAAGAAGGTACAGTGTTATAATTGCAAACGGTTCAGGGAGATTGCAAAATTCTGTAGAAAGCTGTAGCGAAGTTTAAGCACAAGTGAGGAAAAAGGTCATGCTAGGTTAGTGACCGACACAGATGTAGAGCCACTTGCAGGTTTCACGAGTCACACCAAACAGAGTGCGGAGAAAGACTATTGGACGTGGACAATAGATTCTGGAGCGTCTCAGGACATGGCGTGTTGATCTGTTGCGCTCCTTTCAATCCTTTCCAGTTCCCGAAGATGTAGTTCTTGGTGATGATCGTATTATCGAAGCTCGTGCAAAAGTAACTGTTTGGCGCTATTTGAACCTGGAAAACAGAAAAGAAGCAAATTAACTAATGTTCTGTTCGTACCAGAATCAGGTAAGAATTTGACTTTGGTGAGTGCAGCTTGTAGGAAAGGCCTTAAAACAATCATTGATGAGGCCAGTTTTCATATCACTGATAAGAAGTGCGTTGTTGTTTTCCGGGGGCATAATGATTTCAATTTGTGCATGAGGCCTATTCATTCAGCAAGATTAATAGTATTGATTTATGACATCATTGATTAGGCCATATTCATTTTGATTATCTTACATCGATACAGCAGAATAACTATGTTGAAGGTTTAAACTTTATTTCGCATGACAGAGGCGATGTTTGCAAGGGCTATCTGATGGGTAACCATTCCCTAAAAATCAAGCTACTCGTGGATCTCACGTGCTTAATATTGTCCACAGTGACGTTTGTGGGCCTATGTCCGTCTCTAGTTTAGGGGGTAGTAAGTACCTTGTGATTTTTATAGATAATAAGTCTAGAGACACTGCTGTTTATTTCGTTAAGAATACGGACGTATTTTTCACTTATGTTTAAGGAGTATGAAGCTTTGGTTACCAATCAGACCGGGAAGACAATTAGAAAATCAAGTTCTGACAATGGCGCTGAGTATAGGTCGAAGATATTTGATACGTATTCAGCTGACAAAGGTAATGAGTTAAATTTACTATCGTATGTTCACCAGATCAAAATGGCGTAGCCCAAAAAAATTACTAAAACCATTCATGAAACCGCAGGGTCAATGCTTCAGTCAGCCGGTCTGTCAGAGAGCTTTATGGCAGAGGCAGTCATTACTGCAGTATCAATTAGAAATCCTTGTTCTACAAAGGCAGTTAATGATGTTTGTCTGTATGAATGCTTTTAAAACTCGGAACCGGATATTTCTCACTTCAGAGTCTTTGGGAATGACGCATACATGCAGCAACCTCAAGAAAATATGCAGAAACGGGACTACAAGAGAGTCAAATGTATTTTGATTGTTTATTGTTTATCTAGTAAATGGTATAGACTGTGGGCCTGTTAAGAAAAGTGTGTGAATCATGAAATGTCGTATTTGATGAGGAAAGATTTTCTGGTCGAGTTTCAAAAGTGAGGGAACAATGAAGGAAGTGCCACCCAATTGAATGACGAAAGTGAATCTGAGGATAAGAAAAGTGAAGATGAACTGAACGTTGAGAACGAAGAGAGAGCTACTAAGGCTTTTCTTAGACGTTTAGGAAGAACATCAATGCACCAGAGAGACAAGATGTGATTTCTAGAAATTGGTGGGAATCTGTGAATGTCGTAAATCTTGAAAACGGTGCTTTACCCCATTATCCCCTCTTGTGTCTCCCCAGACAGATGGATGGAAGAGAGCTCGGGATGCTGAGTACACTTTCCTGATGCAAAACCCATTGCGACTATCGTAGCGGTATCTCCTGTAAATAGAATATATAATACAAATATAACCCCAAGAGTGATTCAATAAATGTTTAGCCCTTAGACCTCACTGTTAATCAGGAAGCACGATGAGAGATCGTTAGGGGTACACTTCAATTTGCTGAAGATTTTGTGTCTAGTTGTCACGATATCTTAGCCAAAATTCATGAAGGTCATTTTGGAATGGAAAAGTGAAAGGCAAAAGCACGCACTGTTGCCTATTGACTGGGCATGAACGTTGATATAGGAAACCTAATTTCTGATTGTGATGAATGTTTACAAAACCAAAGTCAGAACACAAAAGAGCCTATTTTATTAAGGCCAATAGGTCATAGGTGATGATCTTTGTAATATCAGCAACTAAACATACTTAGTTGTTGTTGATCACTTGTATAAAATATGCAGTCTATTCCTCACAAAGGGAAATCATCTAAGCACGCTATCAATGCACTTACCCTAATAAACGTATGTCTGATAATGTTCTCTATGCCTCAAAGGAAATGACATCCTATACAACTGACTGTGGTTTTCTATTGACTTACATATATATTTTTGCAAATACGAAATAAATCACTTGTAGTATGACTGATACAAAATAGCCACTTTCCTATAGTCGTCTCTCTTTATCGCTACACAAAACACTACAGGAGGGGTTAAACAATATCCTTGGACATGAGTTAAGAGCCAGTAAACGTGAAGAGAGTGAAAAGCGAGTAATTGATAAAAATAGAGCTTCCGCTCTCCAACCGAGAACTACCACCATTGCAATACAAACAGATGCCAACAGTAATAGTTGCTTTAAATGCACTAGGAAACACCCCATATGGAAATGTTCCAACTTACAAAATTCGTCATTTACAAATAAATGCAAAGTGTTAAGGGATGAGAACCACTACTGAAGGTGCCTAGCCAAGGGTCATTTCAGTAAAGATTGTCACAAGGATTTTGTATGCAGGATAGATGGTTATGGAAAACAACAACACACTTGCTATACCCACATATAGGGCCACAAACAACAGTACCACATCAGAAATAGCTACTCCCACAGATCAACCATCTAGTTTATCTGATTCCAATACAACTCCAAAAAGGCCTTGTCAGTGAAGGAGTAGTCGAAGCCAGTCCACCACGTCTTTGCTATAAAACAGTTCCCGTTCCTGTAACAAGCCCATATTCTGATCAGGTTGTAGTGACAAATACATTCTTTTAGAGCGCTTCAGACACATCACGGTGTTTCGGGAGTGTAGCTGATTTGTTGGGACTGCAAGGGGAAGGGAAAACAGTGGACGTTTTTGATATGAGCTAGGAGAATGAGAAATTGTCGAGGAAGGTAGAGTTGTGAGGGTCTGAATGACAAGTCTACATTTAAGTTGTCATAAGTCCTGACAGTTACTAAGATTCCTCTAACAGAAAGCCACATTGCAACGAAGTCACACTCATGCAAATGGCCACATCGGGCCGATATAGAACTACAACAGATCTACACAAATGATATGACCTTGCTTATTGGCGGTGATTAACATGAAATAGTTGAGTGGCAACCTGAATTAAGAAGGGGTGAAGACGATTATCCTATTTATATAAAGACAACACTAGGATGGACAGTGTGTGGACCAGTCAGCAGTATCGGTAGTTATAACGAAGCTCATAATCATCTGACAAATCAACAACTATTAACGACTTGTACTTAAACAAGAAAGGCTATCCTTTTTGATAAGGGCTTTCCGATTACATTGGGATGTTGAAAAGGACTCCTTCAATTTGGTTGTGGGCCAAATCAACCAAACTGAGAGGAGAAGAGGGGTTCTCTCCTCTATTGCTACAATTTATGACCCATTGGATTCGCCAGTTCTTAACGTCTACCAGGAAGAGAAATCAATAAGATGCTGTGCTCGATTGGCTCTGATTGGGATGAAACACTTCCAGAAAGTCTTTGAAGAAATAAGACTGGATGGAAAGAACGGCTTAAACGTCTCAAAGGCTTCTGCATACCTCGTTTTGTTGAAACAGAAAATGTGAAAAAGTTATCTTCAGCAGAAAATCACCACTTCTCGGATGCAAGTGGGCAGGGCAGGTATGGAACACCATCCTACCTTCGTCTGGTAAGTGAGAAAGGTGAGATCCACTGTGGGTTAGTTTGGGTCTGTAAACAAGATGATAGCGATAGAGTTGAGAGAATGCACCCACATAGATATAACCATGTTCTGGACAGTTTCGGCCGTCATTTTTAAAATATATAAGGAATGAAACAAAAAGGGTTTCTTCCATTTGTGACAAATACGACTTCTAAGATAAGGGAGGTCTCTAGTCCTAGTTCATAGCGACTTGTAGGATCACAGCAGAATCTTGGTGGCGTAGCCTATAGAGAATTACCGTTGAACATGAGGTTAACTGGACCGGAGTGTTTGTGGTCAGAGGAGGCACTGTAGCTGTTGCAGCCTGATGGCATCATACTTGAACTGTCTGAAGAAGAAGGTGGAGTAGTAAAGAAAGAGAGAGTAACTGTTTGAGTTTCGAGTGTAAGAGACGAATTTTGGGGTTATATTTAGAGAAGTGTTCAACTTCTCGGAGACTGAGAAGTATACTTGCAATCCTTATTTGTGCTAAGAGCAGGCTTTTAGATCTGCTTCAGTTGAAAGCTATTAAAGAGAAGACCGATATGGAGTCTCTCAGTGTTGAGGATTTAAAAATTTACAGGTTTTGTTAAGAAAACCATAGGTTAAGCTTCAAAGTCAGTTGTCAAGACTTCAGCCTGTATTGACGGAGAACTATTAGGGTACTACTTAGCTTGGATCGTCCTAACCTTAATCATCACCCTATCATTTTCCAAAAAAACCCCATCGATTCACAGACATCCATCATTACCATCTCAACAATGGTCATGTAGAAGCACAGCATGTTCTCTTAGAGATACAGCAGAGATTCTAGGTAGTTTACGGGGTTTCGTCAAGTAGGTGCACGTCGAGAAGATGCCAGGAGTGTCGACCTCAGAATGCCAAAGTAGGTGAGCAGGTCATGAGATAACTTAAGGTACTAAGGATTTCCTCCAACTCGCATAGTTTCATTTGCCCGTTCTAAGCTATAGGAAGAGACTTCTTCGGACCACTAAATATCACAAAGTAGAGACTGACATGATCCAAGAGGAAGAATCCTCCGAAAGAGAAAAGACATAGATGTATCTTCGCCTGCCTACGCTACAGAGCAGTTCACTTACAGTTTGTTCAAGATCTAACTACAGAAAGCTTCATCAATGCTGTCATATATTTCATTAGCCGGCGTGAACCAGTACGCATAATTGATTCGGATTATGGTAGTAACTAGGGACCTTTAGCATAACACGACGAGTCAGTTGACGACAACGAAACTTATTAAGAACACTGGGCCCTAGTTGACGAATGCTTTGAATTGACATAACAGGTTTCGCTGAGTCGACTAATGAATCATGCAGACGAATGTTTTGGCGGGAAATTTTAATAAACACACTATCTCTAGATAGGAGCCAACATTCCCAAGTGCTTGTTGTTAACTTAAAATATGGCTGTCAACAGAGCTCGTAAGTTAATAAGTGTTACTCCTATATGACGTTCATTAGCCAAAAAATCCTTGAATTCGATATTGGAACTACGATTATTTCAACTCAGACGCTATGAGTGATGGCGAGAGCAGGGCAGAGTTTAGGCTTGACAAGGGGCACATCACAGAGTTGCGATTATTGTTGGGAATTTCCGAGTACATAATATGCCCCAACCGATTAAAATGTGATGGCGTGGAGGGTTTGTGTATTTTGTTGCATTGATTGGCATTCCCAAATCCCTATTCAGATTTGATACCCCAATTTGGTAGCGACATCCCACAGTTGAGCCTAATATTTAATGAAGTCCTTAATCATGTATTTGAACTGCATCGACATCGACTTGAGACCTTTAATCAGCCTTGGCTTAGACCTCAATGTTTAGCAGCTTTCGCATGAGCAATACATCGAATGGGTAGCCCTTTCAGCAATTGCTGGGGCTTTATCGACGGAACTGTAAGGCCAGTTTGCAGACCAGGTGCCAACCAAAGAACCTTGTACAATGGCCACAAACGCGTACATGTTATTAAATTCCGATCTGTTCTAGCACCAAATTGGTTAATAGCTAATCTTTATGACCCAATTGAGGGAAGAAGGTACGACAGTGCCCTTTTACGTATGTCTTGGCTTCTAGACAAGCTCCAAGAGTCTTCCCATGGAGAGGCTGGAGAAGCACTAAGCATATATGGAGACCCTGCACTAAGGATACATCTGCAAGCTCCCTTACGAGGTCTGCACTTCACTGCTGAACAACAGGAATTTCATATGCAGATGAGCAGAGTTAGAAAAAGTGTAGAGTGGGTGTTTGGAGACATTCTTAATTACTATGCAGACGTGGATTTTAAAAAACATGAAATAGGCCTAAATGCTGTCAGGAAAATGTACACTGTGTGTTCATTGATGCACAATCCACGAACTTGATATTACAGTAGTAACCTGTCAACGTACTTGTCGAGGCCCCAACAGCACATGAGTATTTTCAATAAGATCCTCCCTATTGCTCTTTCACTGATTTTTGTTATTTGCAGTGACAAAATGATATGCAAAGTGCATGATGAAAGTCAATGTAAACAGGAAATGACAGAATCTATTGCCATGAAATGACAGAATCTATTGCCATGAAATGACAGAATCTATTGCCATGAAATGACAGAATCTATTGCCATGAAATGAGATATTGCATGACTTCTACCCTTTTGTGATTCATTGTTAGAGGGTGGTCAACCTGAAATGCTTGATGTTTTCACCTGTTGTATCATATTAAGACACATCCATCTTCAGGAAGTTATAAAAGGTCCCAACCTTTCATTCAATGACCACTACCCCTTTTCATGAAAATACCTAGTTTTCACTTACTTTAGTGATGTACAATGTTAAACCTTTCTCCTTCAAACGAAAACAGTACAGCATTAAAAAGAGTTATACTAAAACGTCTCTACAAATATCAAATTCTCTTAGATAATATTTTCCCCCAATTTTATAATTGACACACCTTTTTACAATTTGAACCTATACTTCCTTGATTATGACCCCAAAGTTCCAAATTATAATGGCCTATCCTTCATATATAATGATCTAACATAAGGTTCCATTTCCAAACAGTAAACTATACTGTCTGAACCCCTTACATTTCTCAAAAAATTCATCACCACCTCTTAGAATGTTTGCTGGTTGTGCAGCTGTGTCAAAATCAGTTGCCGCATCTCTTGCTGGCTTTCTAATTGCTGGCTTATCAATGTTTGTAGTTGCTGTTGATGTAGTCTCTGCTGTTGTTGTTGGTTTTCTATCTGAGACAGTACGGTCCCCTGCTGTTGCAGTAATGTAGCATGTTGCTTTCTAATAAGATCCAACTTTGCTTTCTTCAATTTCAACTCTTCTTTCCTGAGCTCCAACTCTTCAGCCTTTACCTGCACCTCAGATGGTCTCTTCTCTCGTAGGTATGTTAATGTTTCAGAGGGGGCAACAGATCTGCTTTTTTTTAACTGTTGGTGTTTCATCACCTCTCCCCTCTTCCGGGTCTCTCCCTGAGTATCCATGGCCCTTTGCCTCATTTTCTCTGCTGTCTCACGCTCCTTATCAAGGGCCTTCTTCTTTTTCTGTCCCTCCTTCTGTAACTCTGCTTCCTCTGCCAGAGACAAACTCACTATTTCCTCTAGTACAGAGTCCAGTTCTGTCCTTTCTGGGCTAATACTTGATGCTCTTTCCTTATTACTTATCTTTTTGTCGATAACTTGCTTCCATTAATCCGAAGCGATCCCTGACAGACCTCTGAGAACTTTTGGTTTGCTATCATTCCACTTTCACGCGACCATGATCTAAACTTAAAAGGCTCATTTATCAGTACCTCCTTATTGGCACCATACGCTATATATAATATATATGTTATGTTATGTTATGTTGTTTATATATGGTAGATGAGAAAAGTAACATCAGTTATACCCATAGCTTACACTTGTTGGATGTTCTAATACTGGTACATAAATACTTATGCGAGGTTAAGAAATTTATGAAAAATACTCATTCTTCTCACTTTCTCAACCCCCAAACCCAGTTTAGATTCTTGTGCTGTAGGTTTGGAAGTAGAAAGTAAACATCATCATATATTAACATCCATTTGTGGTAATAAGTGGGAACACTGCCAACACATATTACATGTCAAAAACTTCAAATTTTAAACTGCTGCAAACACTACACATATTTTTACATCAGAACTGAAAAGTAAATGCCAAGTGGAAGGTCATTTGGACATTTGTAATGGACGGAGGATTTTGTAAATATCATCTTGGTGTGAAGAACGCGTGTTTTAGCGCTCAAGAGACAATAACTCAAAGTTTGCAACATAATAAACGGCAGTTCATGATTCTAAATACGTTTAGAATGTGCTTATTTATTGTCCACTTGTTTTGATATATGTTACAGAAGAAACTAAATGCCACTTTCATAGAAAAGGACTTTATTCACGCCACATTTGGAAATGCATAACGAGGATTCAGATGGATGGAGGGACGGCATACTTGGCTTCATGATTCGGTCCTAAATCTGATTGCAGACTTTGTACGCGATTCACTTACTGAGGTGGACATCTACTGTAATTGTGCTGGTTACCTGTCACCATCCACCATGAACTACGCCTTGATGTGATGATTAAGAAATCAAACTTAAGTGTGCTTGAACTGACAGTAGGATTTGAAACTAATCCTTCTACCGATTTTATTCGTAATAAAGATCTTTAGATATCATGGAATTAAAAAACATTGATTATCTGTTAAAAAATATATATGCCATGTAATTATATCCACTTATTATATCTTTTGTAACAGAACTAAGGAATGGAAGAACCCAGCTCTTGTCTGCTACTGAAGGCACATGTATCACAAGCACAAGCCAATACGCCTGTACTTGAGATTATTGGTTTGAGAAGATAAGAGAATAGATTGAAGTTTAAAGAAATTATCGCGACAGATAGTAGGTAATGATTTACAGTATTTATACAGATGACTAACAGGTTGAGAATAGAACAGACAGATTATCTTATGAAAAATATTTTTGTATCAGTTGTATCACAAGGTATACTTTTAACATTTTCTGTCAACGTGATAAGAACTGGCCTGAGCCCAAGTTAGTTGTTGTATGGTAAATGTTTTATGTTTTATTTAAATTACATATCCAGAAAATGAATAAGGTTTTCTAAAGGGTTTTTTGGTTGTTTTCATTGCTTTTCTGTGTCGTCTTTTATTTGTGAACTAGAAAAGTTGTATAATTCGCAGTCTGTTATGCTAAGTATTTGCAAGAGTTGACTGTATTTAGTTGATATATGTAAAGAAAACGCATTGTGAGTTAAAAAAAGAATCGTCACTCTTGCAATTGCCCAAAAAACTCTTCAACACGTTGTCTCCCGCTGCAAAGTTCATCTTAACGAAGGGCGTTACAACTGGCGTCACGATTCCGCTTTAAAAGTAACAGCCGATTTCCTTCGTTCATTTGACCAATACCTAGATATCTATTGCAATGTTGATGGTTTCAATCTCCTTCGATCCTATCTGATCCTGAATTGCGCCCTGATCTTTTAGTAAAAACAGCCAGAAAGCTCTTCGTTGTCGAACTCACTCTTGTATTCGAAACAAAGTCAAGTGAAAACTTAACCGAAATCTTGATTTGAAATTTTTAAAAAATATGAATCATTGAGCAGAAAATTCCTAAATGAGTATTACTATTCCTTCATCAATCTAAGTATGAGTTCTATCGGTGACATTGCTAATAATGTTTCATAGACATGCAGAACAGTCGTAATATATATCTTATGTCGAGTATATTTCAAAAAAGATGATTTCTCGTATTATCCGCACAATATATCGTATCTTTTGCAAACGTGATTAAGAAGGGTGCTTCCGCATTTACTTTTTTGGTGATTTGTTCTATAGACTATGTCATAATCATTTAAATATGCCATTGTTGATGTAAGTATTCAAATGTAACTTAGTATGGGATTAAAATAGATATGTTAACTTTAAATATTATTGTTCTCAGGTAAAAAAGCTACAATACTAAGCCATGAAATAAAATAACTACTGATATTTTTAGTTAAACTTAAAAAAACATATGCATAACCTAAACAAGAATTCGTGAACCGTGGCAAAAGACTAACAGAAAAGTGAGATGCTGTAACTGTGCAGGATCCTATCAAACGTTAACCTCTAGTCCAGGAAGAAGCTTTCGAACACCTTTCTCGCTCTCCATTAGTACTGTTTTCTCCATTTCGTAAACGGTCTTTTTTCAAGGTCCTTTTTTCGAAAATTGTTCCTACGTCCTTCATTACTTGTCCGATGCCGCCATCGACAGCATCGATTATCACGGGAACAAAATCAACTTCGTATTATTGTTATTATTATAACTATTATAATAATATTGCAGATCTTGTCAATCAAAGATCAAGGGTAGTTCAAGTGCATTATCATCATCATTATCATCATTATTATTATCATTATTATTATTGTTACGGTTGGTTCTACTTGTTATTTGTTCATTTTATCGCTTAAATTTTGAAAGATTGGGAAGACATTTTTGGAGACTTTTGAACGTCGACGGTTGAGTTTTCAGGAACGCACATTGTGGTGTTACATTCAATTCTGATAGCGTTGTCTGTTCCTGTGGTAAGCGTTGTAAAGGTCTTCGTGGATTAAAATCCCATCAGAGACGTTGTCGTGTAATTCATTGATAAACAGATGATTTACAACAGCCTCAGGATGACTATGATGATACTTCAAATGATTTGATTACCGAATCCATACCCGATACCCGAGATTATAAGTCTGGCGCCAAACTTCCACGTACAACTGCTCAATGGAACTTCGCTGAGAGTTTCTTCAAGGCAGAGGTTCCCATTAACACAATACAAAAATCAGATTTAAATGAGACAGTTCAGTTATTTATGGATACAATATATGACTTCTTGGCTACATTTGTAACTGCTGTATGGACAGATGCAGAGAACTAGTCGTTAATATCCAAGTTTGAGAATTTCTCAAGATACCAACTTAAAAAGGAGTTGTGCACGTTAAAAAAGCAAAGCCCTAGAAAACGTAATGTTGATAAAAATTGTCGCTAAAATCTTACGTGAGCCATTAGCTCGTTATTCGTCTCTTAACGGTCAGTTGATAATGATGTGGAAATAAAAAGGAACCTTTGTGGTATATAAATCGCTTCTTTAATTCTTTAAAAGGCTAAATGCTATAGTAAAACCATTATATAGCGCTGCTAAATGTTTGGAGCATTTTCTAAAGGTACGTTCATGCTCCTCAAAACTGCATTAGTACGATATCCAATCTTTACGACCATTTTTATAACTCGTTGCATGTAGTGAGTTTCGTACTGACTCTGTTCATGTAGGTAAAGGTGTCTTGCAAGGTGATTTCTTAAGCCCCCCTGTATTTAATCCTCTCATAAATACCTATGTGCAGTACATCAAACATGAACGATTTACTCAACTCGGCTATTGTTACTCAAATCTATTTAAACCTCGTCATTGGTATCAATTTGCTGACGATGCAGCAGTTTTAACTGATTATGAGTATGAGAATCAAATCCTCTTTTCCCGGCTTGGTGTACATGGAGTGGCATGACATTAAGGATTGAAAAATGCAAGACATTTGGTATTACTAAAGTCGGCTCATCATCGAAATAGCTTAGGCCAAAACTGCTGTTAAACAAAAAACCTGTGCCTGTCGTAGAATGTAACGAAAGTTTCAGATACCTTGGGAGGTTTTATAACTTTGAAATAGACAACACTGAACAACAAAGGCTTTAATAACAGAAGTTGACTATTGTCTCCAACATTTTGACCTTCTAACATTACATCCCCCAAATAAGCTACTTATATATCAAAGGTATCTTCTATCAAAAATTTCATGGCATCTCACTATATGTGACCTTAGTATTACGTGGGTAATATCCATCCATCCATCCATAATCACTGGTGATCGTGAAAGACCAGACATGCTTATTCGCAAAGGAAAATACTTGAATGTATTGGAACTTACCGTTGGATTTGAAAACAATCTCCAGGCTAATGCTATTAGAAAGCATGTAAAGTACCAGATGGACAGATGACAGATGACGAGACAGATGACAGATGATGAGACAGATGGAAGAAGGTGGTAAACTCATCAAAGTGCCCCAACGGTTCCAGGACTACGGGAATGACTTGACTTGACTTGAAAGTACCATGAACTCCGTACCCGACTAAGAGCATCATATTCTGTGAAATTTGCAAATCTCAGTGTGAGGGCCATTGGAACAGTAGCTAAAGACGGTAAATCATTCACTGACTTCCTTGAGTATATTGGAATAAATAAAAGAGAATCCTTTTACATCTCTAAGAAGTTATCTGTAAGTTCCATTCGAACTACATACTTTTTGTTTTGTTTCAAGGACAAAGACTGGAATACTCCAGACTTGTTAACTTGGTAATAAAGTCCTTCTTACCTCCTGTTAACATGTTTGTGACTTTGTTAGTATAAAGTTTTCTTATTTGCTACGCTAGTTCATATTCTTTTCACAAATTTATTATGATAGTTTCATGGTTTAATTGTTTTGTATATTGCTTGTATTAAGAAATTTTAGATATGCCTGTAAACTGATTGTCTAAATTGTAGTTTGTCAATGAAATAAATAAATGTAAAAAATTTAAAAAGATTATTATAATTGAATCCTCAAACCTAACAGCATGTTGTTTCGTCATATTCTACGTCCCTTCTAGAAGGTAAATACAATTGGCATCATGATTCTATTATTACAATCATTGTCAACTACATTTAATCTATGCATAAGGAACTTATAGTTTTCTATGATATTTCGTGCTATGTTTCCTCGTCTGTCATCACTCGAGGCAATTTACGTCCGGATTTAATCTTCAACGGTAACAATATGTTCTATATCTTAGAACTAACACTTTGCTTCGAAACTAATGTGATAAATTTGATCTAAGTGGTAAAAGTATAAAGACTTGCGTACCGAAATCGGAAAGACATATGATTTCCGCTTTATAAATCTCAGCACGAGTGCTCTTTGAGGGATTAATAAAAGTAACAATAATTTCATCAATATGATTGACACCTTGAATATTGACAATAAGGATTGTCGTACGTTATACTATAAGAACTACCTATTTCACTTACAAAGGTTTGATGTGTATTGCACCATCTGGAGCAGTTACTTTTCTCGGCCAACTGTACCCTGGCTCTATTTCATATAAGGAAATTGTGGTTAGAAGTGGCATTTTGAATAAGGACTAGAGGAGTGATGATGTCATAGCTGACAGCGGATTCTTAAGAAATATGAAAAATAGGGGTTTCATTAAACGTCCCAGCTTTTCGCGGGGGACGGGAGCAACTTTCCAAAGCCGAGGTAAAGGAGAGTCAAAGAATAGCTTCTGTCCGAATTCATGTGGAACGCGCTATACAGAGGGTAAAAAGATTCCATCAGATCTGTAATGGAATACCGCTTGTTCTTCATGGATCAATCAACCAAATATGGACCGTTTGTGCCCTCTTGACTTATTTGATGCCACCTCAAATAAAGAAAGACAGAAAACCCTGAAGAATTCTAGAACAATAATGTTAAAGTAACTTCACTCGTTTGCTATACTGACTTTGTACTTTTGTCTTTATTGTGTTCATACAAGTAAGTATGACACAAACATAAGTCAGTAACTGCTTGCACTCTTCTGTGATAAAATATAGGGAGTTAAAGTTCCATTTTTGGACATTTTCACCTTTAACTGCGTCTTACGATGTCCGTAATGTCATAGAAAATGTTTAGAAGATCCAGTGCCACTAATTTCATCACTACTTCATTCTTCAGTGAACACCATAGTGTTATTATATACTGTCAAGATCTTTCTTCTAAGCACAATGTTTCAAAACATCAAGTAACAGAATTTCCACTGTATACAGTACAGCAAAAATTTTAGG
>JAAAKL020004762.1:876-20381 GCA_010016065.2 Carybdea cf. marsupialis auct. non (Linnaeus, 1758) | reverse complement strand
TTTTGTAAGAACTTGTAGTCGATTAGTTAGAGAAAATAAAATATACAGTCCATATAGAACAAGTGGAATTGAATTTTGATCATGATCTCAACATGCATATTCTTAGTATTCTCATTTACAATGCAATAAAGAAATAATAATTTTTGCAATAATGACAACTCTTTAAACAAGTAACACCATCATCTTCAGCCCTCTTCTCAATGACGCAGCCTTAATTTCTTTAATCAAAAGAAAAATTGCTATTTCATGGCTGCTACGTTGAGCGTTAGGTAACCGTACAAAAATGTAGTATTATATGCTGTTTATATACATAAATTAGTAACATAACTTGTCCGCTATGCAGCATATCACTGGCCTATATTTCTAATGTATTATCTAGTGAAAATACCCAAACAGTTCATATCTAAATTGGTTGATGCAGAAACTAAAATTCAGTTTCAGGTAGAAACATCTTTGTTCCTTCTTATCTTACCTAAAAATATTAAGCATGCAAGTGTGACAATATTATCTATGTTCTAAAAAACTGATGTTAATTACAAAACTTTAAGGCAATTTCGTCTTTGGTGAAGCATTGTCTGAGAATCAGATGATAGGAAAATGGTACCATATGATATTGCAAGGTGACATTTTATTGGTAAAATAACATATCTTTTATCACGAATTTGTCCCATATTTAATAGGACCACAGTTTAGATAATAAATTTACGAAAAATGGCATGTTTGAAATTGTTGGGACTATGTTTTATTTTGGATATCAAGGCAGCGATTTCGATCTTTAAAACATTTTGGATGTCATTTACTTGAGGCATAAAATTTTTCGGAACCTTAACGGTGCTAACTTTATAGGACACCTGATGTTCCAACGGTAAAATCATAACAATATCAGAAAGAACCGGGGTAAATAATATAAGACACCAACATTTAATCAAAAACAATTTTTTACCTTTTCTCCATTCTGTTGCTTTTGCTGTCCTTTTGCCTTCTCTTCTTGTCTCACGCTTTCCCTTTTTTCCTTCTTAAACAGCTTTCTCCATTTAATATCTGTGATACCAACGGCCGCATATTCAACCAGTGCGGCAAAGACGAACAAGAAACAAATGAGAAGGTAATAATCGATGGATTTGGAGTAGGTTGTTGGTGGCAGTGTAGCCCGGATGCTGTTGCTTAGCGTTGCCATAGTCAGCACAGTTGTGATACCCAGGGCAACTCTGGCTGGTGTTGAACGATAGTCAATCCAGAAGGAAACCCAAGATAGGACAACAATAAGGAAGCATGGAAGATAGTTTTGGATGATGTAGTAGTCGACATTGCGTTTGAAATGAAATACCACGACAAGCTGGTCATAAACTCCTACAAGAGATAGGAGAGAAGAATGTTAAAATTATGTATCATATCACCTTTTACTATATATATGATTACGTTATAATATGTTAACTAAAACAAATGTTAAAATTCATAAGATAACAAAAAACCTGAAACTTAAACTTTCAAAAACGATCCTACTCTATGTAGATAATATTCTCTCTAGATATCAACATGATATAAATATAAATACAGATAACAAAGCCTTATCAAATTTATTGAAAAGAAAACAATACTTAGAATAGCGTCAAATTAGTACAAACAATGTAGAATTCATAGAATGAAGTTACTTTATTTAAATTAGCAATTGCTGTTAGTTGCTTTAGAGTAAAGACGAGAGGGAGGTAAGAAGGGAGAGTTGACAGAAGATGCCAAGAGATTGCACACCATGAAGGAAGTGATGTTCCGCGACACAGAGCCGCTAGAAGTAGTTACTGTCACAAGAATCCTGTGGATGCCGGAGTCTTAAAGAACAAGAATTTTTGATCAGTGGTGAAGACAAATTCATGATTATATACTTTATTCCACTGCTCTCAGTGAACCACGATCACATCGTATAGCCGCCATAACTCCTATTTTGATGTCTGTAGGAGAGTCAGAGTACCGGAAACTTTTGATTTAGCACCCTCTCTTAAAATAGCCGTCCCTTGTATTAGAAAATAACTTTTAGATCAAAGGAGACTAATATTAGAAGTTATAGGGGCAAAAACTCTTATCTACTTAAAGGAATGTGATAATTTTAAAAAAGTATTAATGCACTCAAACGTTCTTCAGAAATGTCAAAACACCTCGCGACATTCATCAAACGCTGAAGAAATGATTATCTCGAGTATCGTAGACTCCATTGAACCCTGAGGGAAGTAACTAGAGGACATTTACCTGGGTTGCAAGAATGGTCTAACCGGGAGGATAGCTACTGTAAAATTAAACAAGGTACTATGTACATACGGATTTAGTTTTTCATTGCAGAAACGTTACTGAACAATCTAAATTCATTCTAAACGACTATAAAATTGACGCTAGCTGATCCCCTACACAAAATCCTAATCCATCATTTTGCGCAGGAGAGAAAACTTTTATACAGGCTCCCCACCCCCCTATAGTTACAAGCTTGAAATGACCCTAACTTAACATTCGAAGGGAATAACAAAGATTACTGAGTTATTATGGAAAAGTGAAAAGCTTTTGCTTCGAATATCCTTGAACATTATTATTATTATTAGCAGTAGCATCATCCCTCCATTTCGTTCCATAAAGGATATCATTCTTTAGTAAAACTGCAGTGTTTTATATTTTACACCCTTCTTAACAAATTCAAGAGTCATTGCGACCCTTTTAGTATAAGGGGGAGTGGTCTCCCCTATTCATTTTGCTATAAAAATGAGAAGGGTTTTAAACTCCGTGGCAGGTATCCAAAATTTGCAAATTAAGAAAAGACAGGCTCAATATTTAGTATGAGAATTCTGTTGATTACTTTATACTCACATCTTAACAAACCTTTTTTTATAATATCAAACGATGTCCAGTATACTCCTCAAGAGTAGGAGTTTAGGGCAGTTGTGATTGAATCAGCGTTTAGGAAAAATACTTGACTTACAGATATTTAGTGCAGAAGTCTAAATAGAACTTCTAACTTGACAAAGAGAGAAACCAAGTAACAATACAAGAAAGACTAGACGGACGCTGTCCAGTTACTTGTTTCTTTAAGTGTTCTATTCTACAAGCAGTAGCAAAGTGATGGTATTACACGCATCCGTACTCACATTTCTTGCATGCGCATTTTGAATTTAATGCAATATAGTCTTTTTTGTACGCCTAAAGCATCCATTTTATGTTCCTTGAAATCGTAGCAGGGTAATGGATCAACGCCACGTTAAGAAAATCAAGCTTGTAGTTTGACGACTTTTCAAATCGAAATTTTCCATATACCTTCTGATTATATCATCAGACATTGAAACCCTACGCTGAAAGCTATTCGACAAACCATCGGTTCTTTCAAAGCATCAGGTTTACAATGTCAGTGCTTATGAACACTGGCCAATGAAATTATTATGGCTACAAAACGGCGCTTTTCCTCTTGTTACACCATCATGACCCATTTCTCCATTCTCAAGAAAATTAAACATAATCGTAACCTAATTATTCTCCTTAATTTAATAATTATCAGAAAATGGTGGAATTTTTTCGCTGCAATTATATTTTGTTTACGCGACGACCACAACTTGCTTTAAATAGGCTATAAATAGACTCAGTTATGCTGTGGCTTTAAACCATAGATGATGAAAATGGTTTAAGCAGTGAAAGAAACCTCAGATCTGCAGGTATTCTCAGTTACACAATTTCTACTAACGGGTACTTGTCGGAATGAATTAGTCAGCTTTTCCTAGAAAGATACGAAAGATAATCCTTTCTCCCCCCTTCTATCATGCTTCCAGTGTTTGCTATCAGAGATCAGATTAAGGCCTTGTGAGGTCACCCTCAATGCTATCAATAACTTTTTCTTTCAGTGTATTTTGAACCTCTCGAACCACAGCTTGACCCGATTCCTTAAGTTTTCCTTTCGTAGCTACTCGACTAATCTTAAAGTATAATTTAAAGACCACGAAAAGACTTCATATAAATTCGCAACAACAATAATGAAATCAAGAAAAGCGCTGCTTGAAAAAAAACTTTACACTGGTTTTCTTGCCATATTGGTTTACTTTGCACTGTAAACTTTAAAATGTTTTTCCTTTGCGTTGCACTACAGAAAGTCACTTGCATCCTTCCCTGCATTAGTTACTGCAGCCAAAATGCTTTCGGGTTTTCTGGTTGTGAGTTATTTGACTAGAGCACCCTGTTTATAGATCGGCTTTTCTGAATCTGATGTTTAGTTACCAGCCTCTAAGCTGGAATAGTCCTCGATCCCAATCCTCAGTGCTGTAAAAATAATTTTATTATCAATTACCAGTGAACCGAGCCGCTGTGGTCTAGTGGTTGAGGAATCGTACTAACATGCCAGATGTTGTTGGTTCGAATCCCACCTAACCCAAAAGAAAAACTATCGATTGTGAAAGGCAACGGGAGACCACCCTTGAAAATGTGCTCATTCCCCAGGACATTGCTCACTCTGGCTGAGCAAGAGCCTGCACTCGAAATCGAGTATGCTGCCAAAAACCCCAGTGGACATCGACATCGACTTGACTTGAGTTGACTTATATCGAACAGTCATCTGTGGGTTCGGACGACATCGACACTCGACGATTTGACTCTAGATATCTGAAGCCAACCGTGGAATAGGCTTTTACCCAAAACACCAAATCTGCAGTACATATAGTGTTTAAACTAGAGGCATTAAAATCTTAAAAATCTCCGCTCAAAACTCGCTTGATATTCCCCTGCTTCCATAACCAGAATCAAATAACAAGATTTTGTTGGAGAGATTTAAAAAACTCTGAAAGCTAATATCTCGATGTTAAGAAAGGGCATCAATCTCAATTTTGGCTATAGACGTTGTTACTAGTAGAACAATATGAGATTTGAGTTTTTTCCTGTAATTCAAAATCTTCAAAATCGTGACATCACACTCTGCCACCGCATACATGTCACCAATGGTATTAAAATGCAAGTTGGACACAACCTAGCAAAGTCCATTAAAAATTTCACAAGGTTGCCGAGAACAGAGAATTTGAAACGATAATTTTAAAACAATTTGGGAAAGTATGATGTCATCGGAGTATCCCCGGCTTATTTGGTAGAATTATAGCAGGCAGTGGGTACCGATTCCGGTGATTAAAATTCTTCTGACTCTCTATTATATTGTCAGACTAATGGCATTATTGTAGACTATATTGTGTTCTGGACCATTCCGCATTTTAGACTCACTCTGAGCTATTTAACCGCAAAGAGGCCAAGATGTGAAAGTTGCACAATTCTAAGTCCCCACGTACTCCAAATCAAAGTCAAGCTATTTTATCATACGATCACATAAAAGTCTCGAATCTTCGTAAACTACGTAAAGGTTGCAACGAAAAAACAGATACCACGGCATGAAGCATAGTGGAACCTCAATTTTCTGGCCTCTTTGTGGTCAAGACAATTTCAAGGAAGCCTCATACGCAGGGAGATGGAATAGTTTCTTCTCTTCTCAGACAATAGAATGTTAGGAGAACTTAAGTTTTCATGTCAATGGCCTTAACGACAAAAAATGAAGACGGGACTTTGGCTGACTTTACGGAGGAGAGGGCCCTTTAGATCAGACGTCGGTATTGTGTTTACTTGCATCAATTCAGCACAAGCACCGATAACAAAATTTGATTCAGATAAGCAAGTTACCTAAGTATCCATAATTCCTGGTTTCCTGCTTCAGTTCCAAATCTCCCAAAGAAAACTCAAACATACGAAGGTCTGAAGGCCTAATGACAGGACTTCCCCAATCGTGAATCCAGTTTAATCGAATTTGATCCGTATTGTATGAATCTGTGAAGAAAAAAATAAATAAAAGTTACTTTATCATTTATCAAAGGATGCATTATACTTAAAAGAAATGATAAACAAAATTAACTTTGTAGATTGTTTGGAATTGAATCATATATTTTCGTTTCATTTATTATTGGTTTATTGATTGATAGTTTAATAGATCAATTGGTTGATTGATAAATTGATTGATTCATTGAAAATTAACCTTCTAGATTATTTTGGAATGAAATGTTATTTATGATTGAGTGATCAATTGATTCATTGATTAATTAGTTGATTAATTGATTGGCCTTTTGATGGATTGATTAATCAATTGATCGACTGATTGATTGATTGACTAATTTATGGATTAATTTATGAATTAATTTGTGGATAAATTAATTCATCGATTAACTGATTGATTAATTGATTGATTAATTGATTGATTAATTGATTGATTAACTGATTTGTTTATTGATAGATTGATTGATTGATTGATCGATTGATTGAAGAAAACACAAGCTACAATCAAATACAAAAGATTTTATTCTAAGGCTTTAAAGGAAATAAATTTGCAAATTTGTCTTTAAATCAAAACGATCATCTGTAAACAAATTCAATTGTGAAAATTGCTGTTACCCTTAAAAATGGAGCTCAATCTTCTGAAATTGTTTTGTAGGTAGTTCCATAATACTCGGCAATGTAATTGATTTGCAGAGTAAATACATATGTAGTTATCATAAATGAACATGCAGCCTTTTTCTCGAAACCTTATCTTACCATTATTTAAAGTTTCTTTTGAACCTAATTTAGTATCGCAGGAGCACTCAGTTCAATTCTAGTTTTATTTGCATGTCGACAATGGCAATAGTGTTGTTGGAGTATGGTAGAAGTAGCGGCGTTGTTTACCTCGCAATGTGTCTTTAATAACTCTTTAATTTTTACGAAGCTCTTGCTGTTGGCGAGCATAAGTGTCTGATTAAACCATCATGTGTTTTTGTGGCTTATGCAAACAAATGACTAGCTATAATGCAAAGTTATCCAAGTGCGGTACAAATTGGAGTGACTACCCCTCCTAATGTCTGAGGGTTTTTTATCCCATATTCACCCACCTAGATCTTTTATTGTCTTAAATCTTTATTTGTTATGACTGATATAAAGTATGAAGGAAAGAAGGAAGAATGTACAAAGCGTATTTCCAATTGAACGTCATCGTGTCAGCGTTTCTGCTGTTCTATCTCTATGTAAACACCATTAGCATAATACCTGGTGACGTAACTATTAGAGTGAATAGACATTGTACCACCCTAATAAACGTTTTTGACTCTATACATTTTTGTCGACATTTTGACTTTGATTTTGACTGACAAATGTTATATCCGTGAAAATTTATTCTAAGAAGACTGCATTAGATTCATTCGTCGATGGGTTTGCGACTTCCGTAGAATATCCGATGACTCCTTTGAGAGAAGTCTTAAAAGCGGTTGATGAGCAATCTTTGGCTCGATACTCTGCTTATGAAGATGAATAAGAAACTATGAAATAGCGATTCTCCACTTTTCATTACTCAGTGAACAAAGAATTAATAGCAACAGCTAACGATACGTTTACACAAAATACTGATACATGGCTTTCTCAATTTTATCGGTCGTGTTAGCCACAACTTCTCGAAAAGCAGGCAGAATAATCGAAAATGACTGATTGATAAATGTGACACGTTTAATCTCACTCAATTTTCGTTTCTTTCTGGAAATATGTTAGAGTTTTAACGGAACCAAAGGTTTCCAAATGTATTCATCTAAATCAGGTTTCAACGATCTTGTTTGGTTCATTCTCTCACCATACTCAATGACATTAACTCTAAGTCAAGGTACAGAAAGCTGCCAAGAAAATATTATCTTGTATACATCCAACTGAAAATAGGAAATATGCGAGGGAGATCGATAAAATATCACCCCGAGGACCGATTTAACTAGTAAAAATGCAAGCTAGTAAATGTTTGCTTCATTAAACTGGAGAAGGTTAACTAAGAACTGGTTGACTGAGTATTGGTTAATCGAGATAGAACTTAACCAATATTAGAATACTTAGAATCTCTCAGAATGAGAAGTAAGCTCTCAGGGAGGACTGGTTGAATGAGATACTAGTTAATCGAGATAGCACTCAACCAATATTAGAATACTTAGAATCTTTCAGAATGAGAAGTAAGCTCTCAGGGAGGGGGAAGGAAAAAAATTATGGAGATTGCTATATTCACTATAGCTGTTTTTACACAGTGAGTAAATGTGATGTGAACTATTTTACGACTCAAGGTACAAACTATTACCGCCAAAACTGGCTTGAAGTGATGCCGCACAATATAGTACATCTACTGGAGGAAGCAGACAGTAAAACTAATGCTAACAGCTAAAGAGTCATGTCAGATGACCGTAATTTGAAAGAATCTGTGGGCTCTTTTACTTAAATTAACTAAAAAAGATATTTTTATCTTCGTACTGACCTATTGATTACCCCTTTTCACAACATGTCATTGCGGGAGATTGAAGTGAACCTGACAAATGTTTGAAGTACTGCTACTGGAAGAAAAATTCTTTGAACGGGTGGGAAAGGATGGGTATCGCTTAACTAAAACGCACATGTTGTACCACAAGCTTTCTATATAAACGCTATCTTTGGCCTAAGAGGGTAAATGGTAAAGAAACTGTAATATCTTATGCAACAGTAAAAAAACCCAACTTCAAATAGAATTGTTATGATTTATGCTGTACTCGGAAGTTCTCGCCTGTATTATTTAATGAATTTGCATCTGAGCAACACGATGAACCACGTTTGCTATGTCCACCCTTTTGTGATGAGTATGGAACGTAGGAACTACGAGATTTAAATACTAAAGATTTTTATGTATACTTACAGGATTCTAACACAAATTGGCATTCTTGTTTGTCAAATGGGAAATTATGAAGGTTCATGGGGCAGTAAGCAGTAGTTGATATTCTAAAAGGTAGAAAAGAGGTAACAATGGGCATTATCTAGCACGTGAAGGTAATTGTAAAAGCCAGAAATATTTAACTGACACTGAGCATGTAAGTTACACTTAAAATTTATCAAACCAAACAATACGGTCCTGCATTTTGTGAATAACTTTCAGATAAACTCCATACTAACAAATCAAAATGGTGGCCCTCTTTATAATCATCCACTATCTAATCTTGAAGCCCTACGTCAAAATGATTTGAATATTAAGTTCTATTATGAGCGTTTTATCGTTTCCTTGTTGTGATAAATATACCGACGGGGAATAAATAACAATACGCCAAAAAGGAAACTATATTTCAGGAAACGTTACGTCTATTTCTGAACTCTTCAGATCTATTGGAAATAGAAATAGTGGTTATGCTAATATTTCCAATAGGACTCAAGAAGTCAGTCTTAGAAGGAAACTTGTCTGAGATGTAGTTTCCTTTTTGGTGTTTTGTTATTTATTGTTTCCTAATTAATAAATACCAACACAAGACAGTCTCGAACTCTCAAGAAATTAGCAGTAGTCAAACCAAACTCTTCATCGAGATCCATAGGTCCGGAAACAATTTACTTAGTAAAGGTGTGCCTCGTGTTACATACAATAGTGGAAATCTCATGTGATACTGCCAGTTTTCATACCTCTGACTGTGAAAAATAGTTCCATTTTTTCCTAATCGAACCATAGTATTAGGTCTAGATATATCGTGAAGCTTTCCTTTCTTCCCCATGGGAAAATATATATCTGGTGACCAAATGTCTTCAATAAACTGAGCATTTAATGCAATACTGTCCTGATTTGAGGATGTGTTGAACGTTGCGAAGCTTAGCCTGTAGTCTCTCCACATCTCACGAACGTATAAGTCAATTGAATAATGCTAGAAGAGAAGAAAAAGATCTCTTTATATGAATGAGTTGCTCGGGCAACAAATTTGGTTAAATAAAAAATAACGTAAAGTTTTTCATCACGTTTATTACTCTCAATATTGCATACATTCCCTACAGTAAGGATTATAAGAATATATAAGAGCTACCACTGTTTCTACCAACACTACTACCACTTCTACCACTTCTACCACTACTGCCACTACTACCACTACTATTACCACTATCGCTACTACTACCAGCACTACCGCTATTATTATTATTACTACTACTACTACTACTACTACTACTACTAGTACTACTGCTGCTGCTGCTGCTGCTGCTTCTACTACTACTACTACTACTACTACTACTACTACTACTGCGACTACTACTACTACTACCGCCAATACTACTACTACTACTACTACAACTACCAACACTACCGCTACTACTACCACCACTACCGCTACTGCAAACTACCGTTACTACCAACGCTAATCTTACTCAAGAGCAATTGCTCTGAAACTGTGTTGCGGGAATGTCTAAAACGAACAGAAATTGTTGGAAGGGAATGTAACAGGGCTGATTGAGTCTCAAGTATTTACGGAAATCATGTTTTGCTAGTTTACAAATAGGAATCATACAATTTTAAAGAAATAGCTTGGAAAATATTTTACAAGTAAGGCATTTTTCTCAACACAGCAATACAACGGTGAAAAAGAACAGTAGTTAAACGATGCCTGTATTCGTGCTTGCTGGGTCACTCGTTGGCAAGACACTCAATCTGTTTGAAGGAGAAATAGCTTTGACCTAAAGTTTACAACCTTACATAACTCTTAAGATTATTCACAGGCATTTCCATCTACCCTATTGACAAGGGTGTTTAACGCAGTTAGAGCATGACTCAGAGTGAGAATCCCACAAAATTGTATATGTTTGTCAGTGTGAATTGTTATAAACCGCAAAGAAACAACCATACGAAGTTTTCCTGGGTTGCACAAAGGACATCTTGTCAATGCATCTCCAAGCCAAGGGAGTCTTTCCTTGCAAACAATAACACAATCAATCATCCCTGATAGGGTTTTTTACGTAACTGATACAGGGTTGTTAGGAAACTAGGTTGCCAACAACTCGCAAACAAAAGCTGCCCACTAGAAATAATTCTTTCAACAACAATATAAGGAGTGTACGTGTTTACTTACAATTAATAGAACACACAAGGTCATAACAATTTGGTCTGTAATGTGGCTTCTAGGACATGGAAATTTGGTTTGTGGTGGATAACATGGAAGCCATGCCAGATAAAAAAAAGATTTCAGTGAGATGTTTTACCAGATAATGGTCACAGCAAACCACTTAGATCGATATGTAATAAGTTTAAAATGTGTTAAAGAAACACAAATTTGCTCTACTTAACACATCAAGAAATAATCTTATAATTAAACTGATTGCTATAGCAGATAATGATTATATACTTTTGAAAAAGAATGATATTGTAAAGCACCTAAGGATCCTAAAATTTTGGTCACTCCTTAGTTATTTGTTTATTCGCACGATCAAATCAAGGTAAAGATAAGAAACAATGGTGTACGTGGAAACATTTTCTCCCACTAACTACGAAAAATAAGAATTTGTCTATGGAGAGTATAGTTGAAGCATCCTATCCTAGGCGATTTAAACCTGCATTGACCTTATTAATGCTTCTATGTTTAAGAATTGAATAATCGAAAATCAAATTTTGAACTGTTTGATCCTCTCAACTTTTGTATTTATGACGTAACCGTTCTGGTGAGAGTCAAACGAAAGTAAGCTTATTCAACCAACACTACGACTTGTCTTTTACGTTCGATTCTTGGATTCTGTAACACAAACAACTTATTCAAATTCTCCTATGTTTCTATTGGTAAATAGCTGCTTACTTCCAAGGCTATTAATTTAAAATTCGTTTATTTAAATAATGGGTGGTACTATTTAGGAAGGGGATGTGCAAATCGCTAGCTTACAAATTGTCTTTTATGTTAGCTTTCATGGATAAAAAACAGATTCTGTTGCAACATGTTCCGTAACACAAGCAATCAAATCATAAAAAACTCTTTTAGCTTTAGTGTACTTGTGATTTCCTGTCGTTTCGTCAAATAACTCTTAACTTATTCAGTTAGGTTTGATGAAATGATGCAACTTATGATTATTGAATTTTGCTTCGATTAATTATCTGTGATCTCTGGAATTATTTTTGCCTGTCGTCTCCAGGGCTGTAACAAAACGGAGACCATCACAACTGATACCTTTTAACATAGATGTTGGTTCGGTGTTTATTAAATTAAATGACAGACTTCATCAAGGAGACATCATCATTTGAAAAAAAATGTTCTCTCGAATAATAGTCGGAACTTATAAACCTGTCTGCTGTACAATTATTTGGTCTTGACCATAATTTATCTGCGTCATTTCCTCATTTTTATACAAGTTTTTTAATGCAATGCAGATGCTCTTGAACACATTGTTCCAAAAAACGTATCAAGGAACATTTGATCCACGTCCATAAAGCTTCAAGCAAAGTTTCAAAACACATTTTATCCTGGCATTAACTGAAACCGTGTGACATAACCTGCCAAAAGCGTTATTAGCAACTTCACTTTTCAATCAATAGTGGAGGGTATGCTGCAAGGCTATCGTTTGCTACACTGCTCTAAACATTTTGTTTGCACATTGGTACCCCTGTGTAAGGATAGATTTTGGAACTTCTCTTTTATTGACGTATGTACCTAAGATGTGTACAGAGGAAGTGAAATTCACTGTAAAAGATTATTAGAGAAAACAACCCATGTTTTAAAAGATTTTCAATCCCGAATCAGGCTTTCGCCGTGTACTTTCCTTTACTATAAGACGATAAGGCTTAAAAAAATAGCTTTAAATCCTTTAAAGCTATGCAATATATATCAAGATAATGAATGACAATTGACCATATACAAACGCTATATAATTAGGTAAACAATCCAGAGCTCATTGTCATCAAAGCCTTAAAAATTTCAGCAGACATTTTTCATCATTTCCCAAATAATTCTTCGAATTAATATTTTAGACCTGGATAATGTTTTGTCATTTAATTCATTTGAGATCACATCAAAACAACTTAATGAATGTATTTTTGAATAATGATGACGTCCAAGTTTCAACCAAAATAGTTTCAGCCAAAGTAATTCTCTCTGTATTGGACAAAAAATCATCAGGATACTGTGAGCAGCCTACTGTGCTTTGAAAACAACATCTCAGAAACTCTACATCGGCGAAAATAATATAGAAATTCATCAGTTGTTTATTTTTCCTTGTTTTTACTTGAATACCTAAACAAGCAATGCAACTACATTGCTTGTTGCGAGTTTTTGATAGGTAGATAGAGCTGATCACCTTGGTTTGGTCTCATTTTGAAGTCAGTTATTGCATGTTTGCAAAATCAACAAGTTTGTTGATGGTGCAGGATAGTAAAATCGTTTATCTCTGTTCGTAGCTTTGCCATCAACTTGTTGCTGTCCAAGTGTTTCAGTTACTACAAATGCCGTTGACTATATCTATTGATGACTTACCATGTGTATGTACTCTACGGGAACCATATCTCCGATGTAGAGTTGCAGTGCAACCGTTGTTGGCTCGCCTTGGAAAGAGATAAGCCAAGAATAATAAAATATCAGTTAAGATAATAAAAATTGGTAAGTGATACATTCAAGAAATGTTATTGGAGATTATTTTTATATTACTTGATTTCCTGAGAAACCCGACATTGTTTTCTTAATAATAAATGGGGCGAGTTATTGAACGAAAAAATGTTCATGAACATGTATTTATTATCATAAGGAAGTAAGCAGCTGGCATGTATCACACAAATGACTATATCCACTCATCATGTTACCTCTATTCCATAAATACCGGTAGAAATTTTGTTTATAAATGGTGGTGTGTATGACAGTGACAAGAACCCACGAAAACCTTTATTCAAAAATATCTACTCTATTCAAAAATGTATCCATAGATCAATTTTGCACTTTTTTATACCTTGCTTACACTGATGCTCTTGAATTACTGAACCTTATAAAATGCTCCAATGTGATAGATCAAAACCGAGTGCAAGTTAAAACTATTTTTTGAATTATTTTTTAGTAGGCCTAGTACCATACAATGCTAACAAAAGCCACTAATTGTATGGACCAGAATAAAGGTAAACTATATAGATAGTAAGAGAGAAAGGGAGAGAGAAAGAGCTAGGAACAACTAGCCTAAAATAAAGGTGTTCACGTTTGATTTAAAAGGATCTAAGTTATATGAAGAGGGAAAACAATCAGAAGACAGAGAGTTTCACAGCTTAGCAGTTCTCGGAAAGAAACTAGTCGCACAGAAAGACTTCTTGACACAGGGGACAACAAGATCATAAGAATGAAGATTTTGAGAAAACCACGTCGTCCGAGATGGAAAAAACTGGGCTGGAACCAATGACAACAGCTCATTGAAACTCTTCCCGTGGTAATATCTGTAGAAAAGGCACTTATTTACAAAAATTTTTAAAATTGTACAAATTTGAAACCATTGCCTTTACAAATTGATAATTGGCAAAGAAACAAGATTGCAGTTGTGCAGTCTCATCTCTGATTGCAGGTTTCTGCATACACAAGCTTGTACGTCTTAAGAAGACACTAATTCAGAAATTTAGCTGATGCTTACCATTTTCTGATGGGACAACCCTCTTGTCATAATCTTGCAAAATGCTTTTCAATATACTCGTGGCTTCTTTGGACGTGAGCTGCTTCCCAGAAGAAAACACAAGGCTGTGCGGGCAATAAAAGAAACATCAATGTAGAACTGCCTCCTCATACGATACATATAACTTCATGCAAGCAAAAAACAACGAGTTCTTAACTAACAAAAAACTAACAGAAAATTACTGACAATGACGTCATCATCACTTTCTAACGATAGTCACCCACAATAGTCTCCTATTGCTCAACAGATTTAAAGTACAATTTGTTTTTTCCACAAACTGGGTGATTTTCATGTAAAAGAAGTCATTCCACTCACTTCTATGTTTCCAATCTTTTGATTTAATGCAAGCAACAAAACAACGCATTTATTGTTTGCAACTTTATGCTTTTTCATGCCGCTTCTCGTCAGAGCTGCACACGGCAAAAGTGAACATTGGAACGATATAAGAATGTGTACGATAAAAATCTTGTCAAAACGAGAGGAATCTAATAAACTATGTGAGTATTTTAATAAACACAAGGCATAGAAGAAACAAAGTCTTTTTGCCTGCACTTCAGGCTCTCTATACTTAATGTGCCATGCCTCCAAGATACCGAGGTGCAAATTGTTAAATTAGTATTACCAAGCGCCATTGTAAAAACAAAATAACTGTAGGAAAGTGTAAAAGAATGTAACTTGTAGTTCGTGTATCTATATCTTCTGATTTACATAAACACCGCAGGTTAGTATTTGCCTATCACGTGGTTAATTAATTATGCTAAAATATTAGTGACGTGTATTTCTTCAGTCTCGGGGTAGGAGTAAGATTATTCGCTCAGCACAGAGAATATATTGCTCGTTACTGAAATTGTAAAGCATGAATCTGAGTAAATATCAGCAGATGACTGGTTATAAATAAATGGGTAGCAATTGCAGAATGGTCGTCAGCTTTAGTTAACCAGTCTTCTTTGCAGAGGCGAGGAGGTTGTGCTCAGAAAAATTGAGATCTCTCCCTTATGGTATGCTATCAACATACCGTGAACCAGAATGGCAATGGAATTTATATGCAACATTTCTAGTCAGGCTCTACACACTTTATGTGCTTTATTAAGCATGAAAGGGCTTTCAGTGCCAAATAATGAATACATTGTTTCTTGCATCCATGAAAGTGTGTACCACCATAATTTCTTGATATATATAATGCTTTTATATATAATATCATTCTATACATGTATGTATGTATATGCTTGTGTGTCTGCCTAGGTACCTATATAAATTAAATGGCATTGATGAAGCTACCACGGAAACAAAAAATTAGGTTGCTGGTGGTGGTGAGAATTCGGGATCGACTACCCGGAGCGTCGACTTTACTGTTGCACTACATAGTGCAATGGTTAAGTCTTCGATTTTAGTGTGGAAGATCCTGGGTTCGATCCAGCACCGTTAGCAATTTATGTTTAATGAGTTCTATATATGTATATATATATATATATATATACATACCACGAAGTTGAACATTTAAACCGCTGCCAAGAAAATATATGAACCAAAGTATATATATATAAACCAAGGAACAGCACTAAAAGCAGTTGCAACACATCAAGGCAAAAGTTGAAACAACTTGAGCTTTACAGCGGAGCTTTCGGAATTTAATTCCTTCATCGGGCTTACATTAGTTGGTCTCTGGCGTGGTTTTATACTCACAAAAACAATAAACATACCTAAATTAATCATACGGAATTTGCAAACACCTTTAAATCTCGTGCTACTACTATATTTCATACATATATATATATATATATATAGTATATAAGTACTCGGGCAGAAACGCTTGCAATCATAAAATACATAGTATAAAACTCAAAAGAAAATAGAAATATGCTTATCATAGTATATAGTATAAATGTGGTAGGTACAGCACAACAGTATGTGCTAATACTCTTCCTCTTGATTAGAGGCTATAATAAAGGTTTGTGTTCTCGTCATAAGAAGGAGCGAAAAGTAATGTGCATTAAAATTGATAAATGTAAAACACTTTACAATCAATCATTGATATCACTCTTCTTTTTTTATCATGAAATTTTTATGCTTTTGCTTTCTCGTTTTAGAACTATAACGCAAATTATTGTAGATAAGGAAAAATTTAGCAACATCTTCTACGTAATCAATGCGGAAGCAAATGTACAGGTTTCAGGAGTTCTTATAATCAAACAATTGCTATGATAGCTTTACGTATTGTTGTACATTGATATCATTTAGGTCAGAAATCAAACAGAAATATCCCTGGTAAAAAAATCGAAGGAAGAACGGGCCTAATACGTGCAACATTGAATTTGATTAACGGAGATGTAAGGCATGCATTTCTCTAAACCAGCTTGGTTCCCTGGCATGGGCATAAATTGTCACTGTTACTTTCAGGAGTCAAGTCAGTCAAAGGCTCAGATGGATACTAGGTTCATGCTCTTTCTTAACATAGAAGATAAATTCTCCGGAGTAAAACCTACGTGATTTTGACTATCCTGCCACTCAGTTACGTAAGTAGATATCAATTAACAATAGTCTCGAATTATAAACAGTGATTTTGAATAAGTCTTTTTTCTCTTGAGAATAATGATGAGTGTCATTTTAGAAAAACCGCTGGTTGTTTAACACAAATAATATTAAAAACTCTGAATTGTGCGATTATGAAAACCTTTATCCACTTCAAAAAGAAGGAGTCTTTATTAGTTCGAAGCTGTTTTAATGTGGGTTAAAGTACAAATAGGTCGATTTTGGTGCGTTTAAAGGTCAGAATTTATATCATCGATGCACTAAAGTTGCTTTCATTGCGCAAACAGAAGTCACTTTGGGTAAAACACTTCTCTCTGAGTGTTTAATTGGGTTATTTAACTTCTATGAGGACCTTTCATCGGCAGATAACCTTACACAGAATTGAGCAAACCGCTGCAAGATTTCTTTTGAAAGTAGAAACATCGTGGTTGATAAGGTCCCTTGAATTCTTAATTTGATTAACTTTGTTGCCAGAATCTGCTGAGTTAAGTGATCACACTCACTTTGGGTCAAGCGTACTCCCTTGTTTCTCTACGATGTGTGACTCGCTAATCATTACCTTGACGACATTAAATGACCTTGTCAGTCTCGCTCCCTTTTGAATATCCTTTAAAAGGTTTTACGGAGAGATATCCTAAATCGCGTAGGTCAATTATCATGTCATCATATCTTTACAAAAGGAAGCATCAGAAAATTGAGATTTTTATCAATGTTCAATAGATATTATACGGTTGATATGACAATACAAACAGTTTCCTGTATTTCGATAAATATAAACAAATCTATCGATCACTGTATCTACCTAGAGCCGTACATTTATTTATACTAAAGAACCATTAGTGCAACACAGACTGTGGAGAATTCAAGCCATAAAACAAGCAAGGCTATAACAAGGCAGTTTAAAAACTTGATCTGTTACTATGTCAGAATCCTCAAAAATGTCTCTATTGTACACTAGCCCCCGGATCCAACTTGTAAAGACATCACTTGTAATTGTTAAACCTAAATCTAAACTTTGTATTAGTGCTGCCTACATACCGCAAAAAATATTAATTCTAGGGGAGTAATAGCATTACAAGAAGTGTGATCTATTCTATGGTTAATCGAATTTGTTCTATCAGAACTACCGCCATTAATGTTATCCTCCAATACAAGACGACATACTTGACACCTTGTATTTCCACATCTAACACTGCATACATCTCTGAATACAGAATGAAGGTTATGAGATCATAAATCAAAAATTTTGGAAATAATAAGATTTGATTTCAGATATCTAATGGCAACCCTGGAGTTGACTGCTTCGCACAATACCAGAACTGTAGTGTGTACAGTGTTTAAACTAGAGGCGTTTGAATTTCAAAACCTCTACTGAAACCTCAGTTTATACTCCCTGGTTTCCTTCAGCAGAAACCAGCATCAAATAATAAAGGTTTTGTTAGAGAGTCTTAAAACTTTGAAAGCTGATATCTCGTTGTTTGGAATAGGCAGCACCCTCAATTATGGCCATTGGCGTTCTAACTAATAGAGTCACATGAAAATTGGGTATTTTTTTTTTCATAATTCAAACATTTTCAAAATCGTAACTTCACACTTTGCCTCTGCATTCGTTTCAACTTGTAATCTGCACCTAACTGACCAATAATAATGATTCTTTGCCCTCCTAAGTACTATTGCAGGTACTCCTCGAGATACTTTCCGTCACCCTTTCAAATTAGCTGAGACGTTCTGCAGCGGGACATCCTTTCTACGGCGTTGGAGATAATATATAACTAGTGGTACCCTTCTCTTGTTTCGGCGCTTAGTAATGGTTTTGTTAGTATACCTGCAAATACCGTCGCCTCTATTACCGCAGGTAACACTATCATTACTATTACTACTGCTACCGATTCTGCTAAATCTATGATGCCAACCTCCTCGGCTCATCTTCCTGGTATGTACATATAGAGAGGGATTAACAATTTATCAAGGATTGAATAATTGTTCCTTGATAATCTACATTAATTTGATAAAATGGAAGTGATCTGTCGATAACTATTTAAAACTTCTCAGAAGGACACATTTACAAGGAGTGCATATTCTCTCATTAAACATGAAATCTTAAGGTGATGACGGGGACCGCACCTGAGGCCTCTCGCACTAAAAAGGGTGACTATCAGGAAAGTCGATCCCTAATTCTCACCACCACAACCAACCTAACTCTTATCTGTTTCTATTTACGCTTCATCAGTCTCATTTCCATTTGTAAGTACTCAAACAATCAATAAATATAGTATATATTAATTATATCTTGATATTAAACCCAGGACCTTTCGCAAAGAAAAGTGTGGACTTAACCGTGACACTAAATAGTTCAATAGTTACGTCGGGAATCTGGGAGATGGATCCCGAGTATATGTTTTTATATATTTACATATATATATAAGACTTAAAAACTACATAATGTAGACAATAAAAACATATAAAAGCACTAAAATTGCCCTGAGGCTTGCTACAAGCTTTCGGTTGATAAACCTTTTTCAAGTAGACAGTGGTGGAAA
>JAAAKL020004761.1:0-20381 GCA_010016065.2 Carybdea cf. marsupialis auct. non (Linnaeus, 1758) | reverse complement strand
TATAAATGTATAGTATAAATTCTGGTTACAAAACTACTCGATGGACATTGTTATTAGATTTGGAAAGGATTCAAGATGATGATTTGATTTCCAATTTCTAAATTTCAACATCTTATAAATGCTGAATTATTGTTGAAATGCATCCTTGACAATTGGAACAGTTTTTAAGCAAGAGAAACTTCTTTAGCTAACAATGGATGGGGCCATCTGCCAATTGGGCATTTCTAAAGCTGTTGGACATATTGAACGTTTGCAGGTGCAGCAGTGAAGATTGGAATAACTAACATGAAATGAGAAATAGATCATGTACTATAGCACATTTTGGATCTCTTGTTTTCTTTTTATGACTTTTCCATTTTATTTTCCTTGATTTTCTACGTTATATTCACTTACAAAATCAATGTTTCGCCAAAAATCTAGAGGACACTGAATTATCTAGCGATATGTTTGACTAAAGTAAGAACACGTAAACTGTTTTTCAATCACGTGATGTTAGCTGGTTTTTGTTTACAATTTTTAAACAGTTTATTTATGGCACAGAACATCCCTAATGCACGAAATAGCGAATCAATTTTTGTACGTAGGGGCTTGTTTTGTCAATGCAGCAAAATTGTCAGAATGGAATACGAAAAAAAGGAGCGAAACGTACGCCCAGTTGTCTTTTTAAAATTGTAAATCAGAATTTGGACTGCTTGACTGCCAACTTTCGTTTGTCGGGAGTGTTTCATTTACCAGGCAGTCCGTTATGTCACTTGTGAACATTATGAATGCTCGAAGACAGTAAGTAAGGACTGTTTACCTTTTGGGTAAACTAAATAAAAATCAGATGCGTTGTTGGAAGCATCCTTGTTAGAATAGTAGTATTATTGTCTTGACAGGAACAAGGACATTAACTTTGAATATAAACCAACAACCGAAAAAGTAAAGTTCAATCACATTCCAGTGTTAGGGCCAGGAATAGCTGTACTAGAAATGGGCTGTTATCGTACGTAAAGCGAAAGGTTGATCTCTGCCCTTCTTCGACAAATCTCTCTTTCACCCTCTGTCTATCATGACCAAAATTTAGTCCCCTTGAAAGCTATTTACGTCAGCAGGGAGATGCGACGCTGTCGCCCACGTTGGAAAACACTCTGTTAGACCATATGGCGACACGCTTCACATGTGATATCTACCAGTTATATGACCGTTTGTTGAGGCGGAGTATGCGTTTGGAATTAGTATAGATAAAGCATTTGATAATCACCATCCGTTCACTTAAATTTATCTCTTTGAGTGAATGCTACATAGGGTGTGTTTTGCCCGCCTTGATGCTAGACACGAGAATGTGTGGCACTTGTAATAAAAAATATTCTGAAATTAAATACAGTGCAAGGTGTAATTGAGAAAGAACAGATTCCTTAAATCGGATTGCAATCTTCTGCAGATTACTTGCCATTTACACTTTTAGCCAAAGTATTTCATGTATGTATCCGCTGAAAGGACTTTCTTCATTTAAGCCATGACGTCCCCAACCTCCCCGTCCAAACTTTGGGAATCGTTGCGACGTACTTATGATTGGTTCCTAATCAAGGGAGCTGCAGCTTTACGCAGTATGGCTTCGAAGATACTAGTATCGGTGCTTATGCAAAATAATGCTTTTTATTCTCTTGTTTGTGCTCGTGTCAAACAGAGAAGTAGTAAAAGGGATAATGATAGTCAGTCTATAAGTCCATAAGCGCTTCAGTGTCGTTTGGTACCTTTCTTCTCGCCGTTGAAAAGCTTGAATAGGGATCATGACGGGCTAACCGCTGGAGTATTTCATTTAGTCGATTTAACTTGACTTGACTTAGTTTCGTACTTCAGAGAGCCTCGCCACACTCTTCCTGATGCAATCTCGCCACTTCTCCTTGTCTTGACATATACTTTCAGTTGTCAGTATTAGTAGCTTAGTACCCCATCTTACTTGGTCAGACTAACTTTTGGGGGGCCTTTCTTTTGGGCGTTTGCAAGTAAAATCATCCTTGTATGCAGCTTTTATGTGGCTAGAGTTTGGCAAACGGATGATGTGACCAAACCATTTCATTCGTTTCTTGTGAATAATGTCTGTGACAGTCATCTCAATGCCTAGTAACTCCCTCACTTTTCATTTCTGACACGATCACATAGGGTAACTCCAAGTATGTTCCTGAGACATTTGATGTCATTGATATTATGATATAGAAAATAAGCTTGATTGTGTATTGTTTTGTTCGTAATTTAGATTCTGTCAGGATCAGAAGAAGCTATTCAAGCTAACAGGTATGTTTGCAATCTCTTGTTCACATTTTTGTGAAGTTCAGTTAACACTCTGCATCTTCTTATGTGATCGTTAAATTAAGATGCAGGTTGATGACAATTGTGCGGTTCGTCACATTTGCGGCCAAGAAGAATGAAAGGGGTTTTGGATATTGCAAAGAACTTCCCACTTTTCTATTTACTTCACTAACATGACATACGTAGGAAAAATTCTTGTGATGCTGTCAAGATGCTGGAGGTGTGTACTTACTAGGTCTGTGTGGTGTTTGCATATACCAATCCCGTTTGGTGGAAGGAATCTAGAAAAGATCTACCTGTGTCTTCTTTTCAGTCATCTATGACTTTTTGTCATGTGAGGATGGTTAGCAGTTCCTAATCAGTTCCTTGCCATTGTCTCCAGTGTTTGGGATCTTCAACTGATCTGGTGCTATTGACAATCAGTAGTTTCTAAGGCAGCTTAGTAACGAAAGCTCTTGGTCCTCCCGAAAGGTGTATTTAGTTTCCATGGCATGGGAGTCCGATGTGGTGTGAATAAAGCTGTTTAACATGTAACAAGCTAGGAACAAATTTTAATGTGGCTTACGCGAAGGGTGTGGGCTGGAGCAAAGAGATAAGTACTAAGTAAGAAAGTTCACTGTGAATGGGGGTAGACGTTCATTACAGCACTACCCAGTTGGTACTGTGTAGGTATTGTATGTCTCTCTGCTCACTAAAGCTAATCACTAAGATTCATATGGACATCGATGTATTACATGTATGGACATCGGTGGACTTTTTGCATCCTCGACAAATTATTGGTTTTCCAAGTGGTACCTGTCAAGTATTAAAATTTTTATCAATAAAAAGAGGTCCAAAGTGATATTAGGGATTTGAAAATGCCTCGTCATAAGTGGATTATCCAGCGTCTATTCATTATTTCTCAACCGCTACAAATACAGACCATGGCTTGACTCAAAGGGGCCCATATTGGTCTAAAATGCATGTGATCTCTAAGACTGTGTGTGGACTATTCCTTCTCAATGGATCAAGGAAGCCATAAAAATAGCGAATGCACGAAATTTCCGTGAATTTTGTGGGAAACTGGACAATTTGAAGTAAGATCACAGCTTCTCGAACTTGAACTGCTTGCACTTGCAACTCAAGATTGTGTCAAAGCTCTTGAAGAAGTTCGAAGGTGCTTGCAATCCTAAGCAGCCGTATGGGAATTTGGTAGATCCTGAATTCAGTTTGGTACAAGATTTAAACAAGCAATGTGTCGAAGCCAGCTACGAAGAAGTTGACACAGTAAAGCATTCAAGAATTTATAAAAAGATGTATTGTGCACAGTTTGTTCACGTTAAAAATACGGTCTAGAGATAGTATATGAGATCTTGAAGCTGGAACAAGGCTTCATCGTCTGGTTAATCTTGCCCAAGGATTGAGGCAGGGGATGTAGAGGCCATTTGTTAATAGTTTACGTTGAAAACAATCCCAAAACATCAAAGATGGAAGATATTGTTCTTAGCAATCAGGAGAAAATTGCTGTGCAAGAGCTGTACTTAAGTACCAGTGTTCGTCTATAAAACCATGATGTTATGTTTTTCATATTTATTCTTTTGAAACGTGCACCCAAACTATGTTTGGCGAGAATGCATTTCTGGTAAAACTGTGTGCCCCAAACCCATGGTTGCTCAAGTTTTTTTAGATATAATTATCATCTTGACACTGGAGTGGAATTATCATCACATTGGCCACTACATGCCTATGCACGAAGCTGAAAGCATTCCGTGCGGGTTTCCTAAGTCATTGGCTACATTAATTGGCACATGCCTTACTGTGTGACAAACAAGACACTTCTTCACTGGAGTCACTGGACTAACTACGCACTGGTTTAGTATATGAGTAGTTCGCTCTCAGAGGGAATTTTCCAAAGCGGGTTTATCTGTAGTACCGATCCCCCCTGGTAGGAGCATACTATTTAGTGCCACCAAGCATTGTAAAGACAGAGGATGACGTATTGTTAACAGAATTAATAACATTCGCAACTTTCAATTCATTTAAAAGATATAAACCCCATATTGAACTCCAAAAGCTAATCTACTTAGTTGTAGTATTTCTATGCTGTAAATATAAGATTCTTAAAGCATTACTTGTTACAGATCATCACTGAGGCGTAATTCATCATTAACCCATTACTACAGACACGTTTTAAACGTGTCGTAGGACCCTCCTATCCCAGCGTCATTTCATTTAAAAAACCAATATTTGTAACTACTTGCAGTGAGAAGAAAGTAACATGGGAATATCATCATGTTGAAGGGTAGACGATAATTACGTAGATATGACTGTTTTGTAAGACTTGAGCTTTTTCATGAACGGGGAAATAGAGAAGGTGCAGATGTGCGGACATGCATTTATAACGTGTCATGTTTGCACAGAATAGATTTTGGAAAGGTAAAGTCCGACCTCACTATGCAGTTAAGTGGTGAAAATCTCCCTTTCACTTGTAAGATCCCTAGCTCCGCTGTGCAACACTTTGGAGCGGGAAAAACTTATTCAGATAAGTTTGGCCAAGTGTTTCCCGTGCAGCGTTAGTAGCTGTCTGTCAATACACTAGAAGGGGCTTCACGTATGCTGTTATTTTAATATCATGACAGCTCTCTTACTTTTATGAACTTCAAAAAGTCCGAAACATTTGTCGTGTAGATCGCAAGTCGAACTATCGATAGGAAGCCCTAATTCAACAAAGCCACTAAATTTCATTTGGTTGACTTAGGATTCGAAATCTCTGTAAATTGGGTACCTTATGATGTTTATAGCAGCCCACCAGTATATCAATCATTTTCTCTACCTTGCAGGCATCTATGTGACACGTGGTACCAGTACATGGTTGCCAAACTACTCTTTTCAGAACCAACCGTGAAAACTTTTGATCTCCATGCCCATGCTGTGGTAAGTAAACAAAACTTTAGCTCTTTTTAAATAATATTTTGCCATTAACTTTATACATGATTTTTTTATTGCAATACTTTGTTTTAGTGTTTATTTGCAGCCGTAATTTAGTGAACGATGTAAAAACCTTATGAGCATATCATAATACAGCAAAGGTCGGGACGTCGACATTCCACTACACAACGATATCCTTATGCTGATATCTTAGAGATTGTTAATTGTTCTGGTTGGCTTACAGTTTGAATTGGTCAAAGGATTTTCGTCCGCGAGCGGCATGAGAAATTAGGAGTCTGCAAGCAGAGATGTATGCAGTCATGTCTTCGTACTACGGAGCTCGAAGAGACATTTACATAGGCAACTCATTTCCATCAAACAGCTCTTCGCCGATTCTCATCAGTTGATCTACATCGCTAAAGAACTAGTGTACACTGAGACTATGTATACATATAGAGTTAATCGAGTAAACAATAGATGTCAAATGCGGACGTCCAGGAGAACATGACGTTTGAACGCGTGAAACATGACCTAGTTCGTGTAGAGAGAAGGAATTTGTGTTTAAGTTGTTACTTCTATCACGTCTTGTTCTTCAGGATGCCCACGTATGTCATCGATTGTTATTTGATCCACTCTGTATTGTTTTGCCAGTCATCAACAAACCCCTTGATTTGTCATTTTCTATTCTGAGTTTGTAGAGTAGTCGAAAACGTGAAATTCAGAAAGTAACGCACATTCTTGATACTCAGTGATTCTCCTATATTTCAATCCATTGTTACAATGATGTGACCAAACCCATCATGTTATATCACCTTATACTATGTCTTATTGTGTTATGTTTCGAAAGTCTCGCCAGCGACTGATTTACAACATTTCACGTATATTTATACTAAAACCGTCTTGCTATTTCATGGTGGATCTAATGTTTACTTCGTTACAATGTTACTATTGTTGGAACTAACATAATATATAGCGTCTTTCTCTCATGATGTAGAAGTTCGTGACTCAGCATAATTTAATAATAGGTTTTAGAAGTTTACACGAGGGAACACAAATAAATATTAATCAAAACATAGTGTACAGTATTCTTTACCGATGTAGATCAACTGATGAAAATTGATGAAGAAACTTTTTGATCGAAATCAGTTACCTGTTTAGTTATCGCTTCACGTTTTGCAGTTAGGTTCCACGAGTACTTGAGGAGTGAGTGGCAAGATCAAAAGAGTGACAATCACTTCTAATTACTACATGCGATTAAATGTAGTTAGACTAGATCTACAATGTGATGAACAGGGAAGGTAGACGGTTCTCAATTCAAAAGTTATAAGGGACGGGACTTTTTATGATATATTAGAATTTGTATGATATAGACTTGTGCAAAATTTATCAGGGAAACAATATGATGTATCCTAAATCCATCAATTTTCCATTATTGAATTGAATAAAACATGGCACACTTCCTAATGCTTGTAAACTACAAGCTTGCCTGATTCCGTGCTTTCTTTACGATGTACTCATATAAAAGTGTATTGGGGCGTGCGCTCAGGACTTTAACTCGGCAGCCTGTTATTTGCGGCGATTGTTAAGTTTCTTTCTAGACCATTCTTCTTTCTATAAAAGTAACATATTTGAAGTCGACAACCTCTGCAAGGATTCGAATATTTCGCAGACAGCAGACCACCAGCTTGCAATCTAACAGCGAAGGTGCTTCATCAGGTAAACACATCACGTTAAATTGATGATTTGAACTATGAATATCGTTTAAAAAGGGATGAAATCAGACTTTTACATTTGTAGAACGTACCAAAGTCGCCCATTTCCTTCCAGCAGCCTTTCAAATCTAGCTGTGAACAAGCATATTGCCTCTTGCTTATTACAAGTCCTGACAATTGGCCTGCAATCGCACATTCAATTGCCGCAGGATCAGTTACGCAACACAATTTTATGCTTATCCACGGTAGAAACCACTGCATTGCCATCCTATTTCACCTACACAACTGACAACATGTGTATTCTGAATTAGAATTGGTGCATTGCATCTTGATCACCAAAATCGTTGCCGCTGCTGTCTTCAGAAAAATTTCCGCGCTACACAACGTGTTTTGTATAAAGTACGTCTATGCCCCAAAGTTTGATTTAGAGTTACGCAAACTCAATGCCTCAGGACGTATGTAGCTGAAACAGGCTATTGCCCTGAAATATGCTAACCGTTGTCACGCCCCAGGTACCCTATTGACATCCTCATGCCCTGCAGATGTAGACTAATTACCATGCTACAACTTTAAAAGTACAAGTAAAGGTAAACGTCACCGACATTATTCTACGCTCTGATTTGGAAGACATTTTCGGATTTTAAAATATGCAAGTTCTCCTAACCGTGTTCCAAGATATGTTTGAAAAAGAGCATTTTGGAAAGGTACATGCCAGAACTCCTTGCTGCTAAGCAGAGCAGAATTTTTAAAGTCACGTAGATATTGGGTAAAAACTTAAAATCGGAAAATTTTAGATGGGGATTACTTTGCTGAATGCAAAATGCGGAAGTAGCAGTAAATCTATTGAAAAGCGTACCAGTAAACCGATGAAAGGCAGAGGGGAAAGATCTGCTATGGTCTTTGCTAAATACAGGTCAGGTTATTGGAGAGACTATGGAGTGAGAAAAACAACCCTGAATACATTCATTCGACTTTGGACCAAAAGAAATTGATTCTAAATCCCTGTTTTACCTTTAGGATGATGTTAGCAGCATGTGAGAGCAGGTGTCCGACCATGCCCTCTAGAAGATAGTTAGTACTGAGACTGACTCAACCAATTGACCCACAAAACCTTGAAGTGGTTGAAGGGACAGTAGATCTCGCATTCTTTAAAGTCTCGTTAGGAAGATTTTATGCCGGACGAGGCGCCTCGTTTTAAGTATGAGACCAAATTAAAACTGCAAATTTAAAACTGAACATCGGCGGTGGCAGGTCTGACGTACTAAAGGTAATCTTAGTCTTAACCTTGCAAAAAGCTGAAGTCGTGATGGATTGCAGTGAGTTGAACAAAGAAAGTGAAGTATCAGTTACTTTATTAACGCATTCTGTTGCAATCTGCTTATGGCACCTCAATGGTGAACACGAGCACACTTAGTTTGCAAGGTGTCTTTTTCGCGCAAGCTATAAGATATTTTTTAACAGCGGAAACGTCTAGTGTCCCTTCTGCGATTTCTAAATTCTGATTAGGCTCTGCCTTCTTTATGCAAAATGACGAATAGATAGTACAAGTTGATAGTCATATAACGGTGTCATTGCATTTGGCAGTGGCAACTGCATGTCTCAAATGATATTAGGGCAGTAGCTACCAAACATTTTACGGTGTCCACGCTTCGGTTTGGTTCAAAAAGATGGTGTCGCTTCTCTCCTTCGCGGGATTCCCTATGGTATGGAAACAACAGCAACTTCTCTAAAACTACTCATGCTATTATTCAAGGCATGTTGACCCACAGCTGTCTTTGGGACGATATTGCCTTTTTTTGCTCTAAAATCTCGCCCACTTGTTATTTCACTCCTTTTCATTTGGTTTGTAGAGTTGCATCGAATCTTTAAATGGATCGTCTTTGCTGACACAGCTTGACGACGTAGTGCTGGCTGCCATGGAATTCGATGTCCATCGAATAATCAGAAAGTGCAGGTAAGAGCTATTAACCGTCCTATTGGAATAACAGATCAGATAAGATAAAATAGAACCAGATCTTGGGACTGGAAAATAGCATCGAGTGATATTGGTGCAATGGCTTGCATGGTAGAGCTAACCCTCGTATTAGTGGGTCTGAGGCTTAAAGTATTATAGGGTACAAAAGGATGAAAAACGTGCCCCATACCCGTGCTCTACCAATAGGGTTACGATTCCAAGGGACAACACAGTCCTAGTTCTTAATAGAAGTAGCGAGACCATCTCATAGATTATGAAGTAATGTAAACGCACAGTAATATTAAAGCTTCCCCCTACAGATCTCACAATAATTTTGTATATTGTGTCCCTTTTCTTCGCAAGGGAGAGATCTTGTCAAGGACTTGCCAGACAGTAGACTGTAACTACTGAAGGTCAGCTATAGCTAGATTACCAAGTTTATGAATATCTGGTAATTATCTTATTGACATTTTAATTGATCTACGTTCCCAGTGAACGCAAAATTGATGATATTTTGGTTCGGAGTTTACTTTGTGTCTTAAAATATTATTTTTAGATATGTTATAATGATATATTTATTGACCAACAACGCGTTTCTCATCTACACTGATAGAATAGAGTCTATATGTAGTAAGTAGTAAGAGGAGGTAGAATAGGCCTGATCTAATTTTTACTGGAAGAAAGATATCTTTCATTTTGATCTGTATGCATGAACATTCACACTGCTTGAACACATGTAGTTTGAGGAATTGCCTGACAATGTAGAGTCTTCGCCTGGTTATACTTTGAGGGGGTCGTGGAGGCCGTTTCATACACTGCCACGTTATTCTATCTTCCCTTCCTAACGTGTTATGAAGAGTTGCGGAGATCATGTCAGGTGTTCTGCCAGGATTTAACTTGCAAGTGCCCCGAAGGGATAAATACGCAAAGTTTAAGGACATATGTACTTTATCCCTGACGTTATCTGCAGTAAGGCACGGATATTTAGCTTATATGGATTATGCGACCTTTCTTCTTTCCCTTTTTCTGACAGTGAAACCTTCCCAAACTGGTGGTTTGTAGCCCATTTAACAGATCTGCTTCACCACGCTGGTCAATTGGAAAGCAGAACGTCAGAGTAAGTACTTCATTACTGTAGTGCAGTTATTTGAATATTCAATTATTTGGCTACAAAGCACAATGAAGATTGTAATCAGTATCGTCTTTACATCAGACATCACATGTATATATGTGACGTCATAGTTGTATGTAACAGCATGAGAACTATCCTTAAAATCAATAGAGTGGCAACCAGTTGAAATTTCATGCAGAACCTTCACGTTGGTTTCATATGATGTTAAGGTCGCGTTGCTATATCGGTTGGGTAGCTCCTTATGTCTAGGGATGTTGTACTATGGCAAGAACGTAGTTGAAACAGAAAAGAAATATTCTACCCTACTAAATATGTGTTAATCAACGGTGAAATGTAATAAATAGTACACGAAATGTTTACGAATTTCCCGGAGCTTCATACTCCCTCTGTCACTGACTTTAAGAAGTAAAACAGGCACTTAAGATCTCAAAGATCAAGACAACGACTAAGCAAAATGGCTCGGTCACTTTCTTGACAAAGCTGACTATGCTTTATCTGTAGCAAGGTGGTAAGTACACCGAAAATTAATAATGGAGATCACACCAAAAAGGAAACTATATTTCGAGAACGTTGTGTCCATCTCTGATGTCCTCAGGCCTATTAAAAATATGTATATGGAACACAAATACTTACAGTACGAAATAAAGATTGAAAGGCGCTGTCTGGAAATTGGTGCATTTCAATTATACAATTGTTCAAAACGAAACCTAGTGGAAAAGAGCTGGGAAAAGACAAATAACGAAAATGAGGGTGAGATGGATGGTACTAGGGGAAATCTAGGGATACTAAATTACAAGTAGAAGGGGGTGGGGAAGTGGTTTAAAGTAAAGTTAGAAAGCAGAACGATGACACAAAGATAATAAATTCGATGAGTTTATCTTAAGGTATATGTCAAAAATAGGGCCAGGCCTGCGTGTCACATGGTTGCTCTGCAATTAGTCTACGTCATGTAAAGAAAACAGTTCTTTTGCTGACAAATTAAATCTACATTTTCATCCGATTTGTATTATTATGATCATTTATGAGTACGGACTTATTGACAGCTCTACCTGTATACTCTTATTTCTGAGAGGCTCTTTCCGATACACAAGTGGAAGTAAGTGATCGTCCTTCTGTTACTGCAGCTGCTCTTTCTTTCAATATTTGTTTCTTTTCTTATAATGCTAAATCTTCTGACGCTTGTCGACTCAGTTGTTGCCATTGATGATAGATATTTGTCACGTCTTGAGTTGTAGTCTTTTTTGGACTTACGTTTCGAGAGATACTTCTCCCATCTTTAGGCTGTTGGACTTTGGATTGTTTGCTGATTAACGTTGTTCGAGTGTGGACTCCCGAGGAAGTAGGGATCGAACTTTGTCGGGTGTTGGCGCCATGCTGATTTTGTGTTTCTTGTGTTTTCCCCGCTAGTGCTGGATGTATTCGAAACATGAATTTAAGAGCTCGTTTCTTTTAAGCTTACTCATTTTTGCCCTTTTGGCTAGATACCAGAGAATAGAGAAATGTGTCACCAACTATATATGACCCGTTGGCGACTCACTTTTCAATTTCTCTTGTATCTATTCAAACTTATTATTTCAAATACACTCCTCTGAAAAACATTTGGCCCCTTTGTGTAAGAGCTACTTTTAATCGCCACTTTATTCATTTGAAACGTAAGACTTCGTTTCTTTTGTACTACCATTGTTCCATACATATTGCTTTGCTCAATAAAGGCAACTCATTGCTTTAAAACACTTTTTCATGCTCAGCAGCGGATTAGACATGCGCGAATTCTTGCTGTTGGAGTACAGTGCCAGTCTGATGTCACACAAGAGGTATGTTTGTCGGTAATTTTACGTGCTAGCTTGTACACAGTGTCTTGAAAGTTCACGGGTGGTTTTTAGCCTGAAATGCTAATAAATTTGCAAAAGATATTCTTATGGTAGTTTAAGTACAAAGATTTGCCATGATGATAGGGCTCCTTTGACTCCTAAAGCTAAACAAGTGGGGTTATTACCTCTAGTATTTTCAGTCATGGTGACAGTTCGAAATGAAGAGGACCGACTGAAGGTAATCAAACATAGAGGCGTAAATCTCAATTGGTGCTGGTTACGGGGCAACAATAATAGAGAGTGCAGGTCTTAATCAACAGGCACTGTGGTTTCTTCATACTGGTCGGTGGGAGATTATGACAGGCTATCTACTACAATGGCTTGGACAAATAGATCACATTAGATCAGAATTGCTACTGCCTACCTAGGTTGCGTCAGCTTAATTTTAGTATTTGAATGTCCAGAAGAAACAGAAACTCAAAGCAGAAGAATCTGTGCCCCTGACGAAAGAATTCGCATTCTTGTTGCATCTATTAAGGTGAAGAACGTTGACAACTTTCTCTTAAACCGTCCTAGGAAGAGTGAATTTGATATCAGAAATCGAGCAAGGAAAAAGTAGTGCAAAAAGCACATTAGAATCATCGCTCATGACACACGTCAAAAAGCAAGGGCCTTCAACCAACCACTCATGCCCTTGATTTAAGTGGCAATAGGATAGTGCATGCAGTATCATAGCACAACCTGGTCATTGGAGACTAAAAATACGCGTCTTTGATCAACAGACGCAGTATTCGTGCATACAATACTCATGTAAGCCAAAGAATGTAGCATGGTGCTAAGAATACAAACTTCAGAGTCAGAGTTAATGGTTATGGAAGTCCATGGTTGCGGCTCAGCACACAAAATTGAATGATTTTGAAGGTTGATTAACGGAATACGAGGCCGAAGAAGAGCGAAGAAGGGTAATATACGGGATAGCAACAAGGAGGACAGACTAAATAAGTGGTTTACTCGTTTTGAAGAACTGCTGGCCAAGGAACTTAAAACTTAAGGAAATAAAAGTGAAAGAGGTCTTGTACACCCAGAACAGGATATCAATATTGGTGATTTGCCTTAGATAAATGCCCGCCAGATGTAAAGGAAACTAATCACTGATAAAGCCACTTGTAAGGATGACGTCCCATATGATATTGTAATGAGCGCATCTCTAAATTCTTGGGAGCTCTGGGGCAACTCGCTGGCAGCGCTTACGGATCATCCACAATATGAGAATAAGGTTTACTGTTGCCATGATATATTTATGTGAGACCTATGACAGCGCTCATAGATCTCAAAGGTCTGACACACACACAACACATAAATTACGATGCACTGAACATTTTTACCAAACTACTACAGCCAATCAAATTACAGATAAGAGAGGAAGTAGAGGGTGATTGGTTAGTAAAGGATATGGGTGGTGTCAGTAGATTCGTGTTAGTTTACTATTGGTTAATGTTTACGCTACGTGTCATTTCCATTACAATATAGTAAGCCTATGTAACGTTGTTGAGATCATGCTATGTTTTACCAAAGATATTTCAACTAAAGGAGACAAACTAGAACAATGGCCTGTTATAAACATTACACCCATACCAAAGTCAGGCTATCTTGGAATTGCTATTAGCTGCAGATGACTTATGTTCTCATCTGTCGTTTCTAAAATCACCAAAATTGATACCGAATAGGATTTAACCTGAGATCTGCCCTTACTCGCATATGAAGAAATACCAGCACCTCAAACATCTTTGCTCTTAAAGGATTCTCAAAGGCATAAAAATTGAAACAACTTAAAGCTACTGTTTTCATCGTAGGTTTCAAGAAAGCTTCTGATAGCATGCAAAGGGTCATGATAATGTAGATATTGAGAGCTTAAAATTACTAAGAACTGTAAATACGATCTCATTTTATTTCAGGATGCCAAAGCCAAGTTGCAAACTCCTGATATGGAGAGATTTGTACTAAAATGCGGAAACTTTTTACTGAAAATTTTGATGGCTAGGCAGTACTGCAGTACTGTCATATACAGGGTTTATAATTTGATTTTCGCTACATATTTAATTTACATTTGGAAGAGGTGTAAGTTTTCCAGGTTCTGTGTCCAAGAATAGAACAATGCTATGTGGCGTTATTGTACGATTAAACAAATGTTGTTTTGTTGTTTCTATTGAGAAGCACCAGAGCCCCAAAAGTCTATTCAGATTGAGCCCAGGAATCAAGTTGAACAGATTTGGTTAAGGCTGGTTGACTTTTCTAGAAACCAACCTTTCAAACGTACCTAGGGGTGTGACACTCCTTTTATTCTACAAACGTTTTAAATACGCTTTTAAAACGTTACAAATGGGAATAAATGGTGTAGGTACCTTGTCACAGTTTCTCTAATCTGTCTGCTTGGCGATGTAAACTTTCTCGACCAGTTACATACCATTTAAGCGTATATATTAATTTATACTTTTAGCATGTGGGCTGTTGCGGCAGAGTATTTGATTCATTGCCCAACTCTTGGAAGGTAAGGTTATTTTGGACCTTTTGCATAATAAGATAAGATGCTACCTTATGGAAAGTAGAGATGGATCATTTTCTAAACTTACGAAGTATAAGTTTTGGAAATTTTTATTGGATTTTTGTCACTTGGTCAACCCTTAAACAACGGCCAAATTAGCTAAGGACGGAAGAAGAGTCTCTATGCTATCTCTACGCTTTGGAGAAATTATCCCTGCAAACTGTTTCATTCTATAAAGACCGTTGAAAACAAGCCAAGTTGCGAGATCTATGATCGTCCGTTGTAAGATATTGCTTGCAGCACGAGGTACAATTTTTAGTTTTGCATCATGCTCGTGCCATAGGAACGTTTGCACATGCCTAACATGTAACGATCAAGGTTTCCTTGAGATATACAAAAGTTTGGTACAAAACCATGTTGCACTGCACCATCAGCTGAAACAAATTACTGCGCTGTTTTCACGTTTCTGCAGTAACCTCAAATCTCATTTTCATAGAGAGCTTTTGTCTTTTTTATTTAATCCTATGATTAGGATACGCGGTACTCTAAATTGATGGCTGCTACGGGTGCATGGAAAGCTGTAACTTAATGCTTGCACTATGAAAGCCAACAATAAGGTTATCTTCATCCAGTAATGATCAACAGCTTGTGTACTTAAATAGCCTTAAAAGGACCTAAAAAGCCAACTCTGAACCTGTTGTATATTTATTTAGAAGTTGGCCCATTACAGCATGTGTGTGTGTGTTTGTGTGTGTGTGTGTGTATGTGTGTGTGTGTGTGTGTGTGTGTACAGTCAATCTTCAGACAGAACATAATTATAGGTTATGTAAGAAGGGAATAATTAAATAAGAGTTATGGAAATTCGCTACTGAGAGTTTCATGGTATTGCAATCTTGAGGCGAATAATTAAATAAAAATTTTGTAAAAATTATTCGCCGGATGATTGCAATTAGCATGAGCTCCACGTAACGGATTTCTTTAACTCTTATTTAGTTATTCTCTTCGTATATGGCTCTACATCCATGTATCGAACACTGTTGTCTACGGAAATTTTATTTGCGTTCTACTATATAGGTTATATATATATATATATGTATATCTATATTATATATTTCATGTATTTAATCGTAGGAGAGGGTAAGAGACAATTGTCCCTTGGCTGTAATACTGGAGAACATAATCAAGTCTGTTGTTGTGTTCTAGACAGTCGTTTAAAAGGGGAAACCCAAAATCCTCTTGGCTCAGTTCTTGACAGTGCCATGAGTGAACCGTCAATTTTTTCATCTAGAATTGAAATGTATCTTGACTTTCCTCTGATGATTCTATGGAATCAGTCTTTTACATTTGTTTCCACATTGAAACAGCTCGTATATTCATCTGAATTTTCGATGTTCTCTTCTCGACGTCAAAAAATATGACAGTTTAGAAAATAGTAGAGGCTAGAGATTATATCAAGTAATTTAAAATTGTTCTTGATTTGTATTGAACTGCACCCATGACAATTCACTACTTTTTTGTAAAGAGAGGTAATGAGCAAACTGGACAGCACAACACCTGCTATTGAAGTCTCCCTACGAACTTTTGAAAATGTGAAATGTCAGTTATTTTTTTCAGTCAGTGAAGTGCAAATCATCTTTAGAGACAGTGCTTTGGTATGATAAGTAGGCATACTTGGCTAAAAGTGATGATGGAGCTATACGGCTTCAATGGCAATGGCATTCCAATTTATTTGGTGGAGTCTGTTAAATCCAGTTTATTAGCAAGGCCACGAACGTTTTACCTACATTTAAGAGGCATTTCCCGAGCATATTAATTTTCATTTAATAAAACAATTGGCATTTTGGGAAAGCATGCTCTATCTTGGTTTCATTTTCCTTGTCTTAGGAGTTTGGAAAGTAATTAACTGCGGACAGCTGCGCTGTTCCCATTCAGTATTGTTTTATTGCATCATTAATAGCTAACCATCGCGAGGGCCCTCCTACGTTCTGTCTTACTTCGTCATTGCGAAACTGTCAATCTATGATTTCTGAACATTACCTTGACAACCATCATTAGGGATTGCACCTGCCCCTCAATTAGGCACATCGTCAGCAGACTGGCGCTGTTTATCCTCTCTTGGGCCGTAAGAGGGATTCGTATCTGCGGTTTGGGATCTATTTGCATCATTGTACCGGTAAGGCCAGTTGAATTGCAGAAATCCGATAAAAACATATAATGGTAAAGAACTGATGCAGGTTGTTGTGTATTCTCGAGGGTGAAGCAAACACTCATTTGAATCTGTATCTTGTAGAGAGGTCATGTCTCATATTTCTTTCATCTGAACATGAATTATCAGATAGTGTAGCTTTACCTACCAACTTGACATTGTTAGCAAAAGTCATGTTAAATCCAACATGCCATGAGAGCAGCTGAGGCTAGTCTGAATCTGCTATCTTGAAGCTTAAAGCCAATTTCACTCTATTTTATTTCGATCTCCCGCATGACCAATCGATAGTTATTACTGAGTTTGAAGATCTTTGTAATGACTGTTAAAAGTACACTGTAGTATGGTTTTTTAGTTTTGCTTGCCGAAGGAGTGTCATAGAATAGTTTAGACTAGAAAAATGCTGCAATCGACGCAATCTTTCAATAGTGAGATTTCTTAATAGTCACAAGTGCAGTGGAGTTACCCATCTACGATTGGCAATTGAATTTACAAAGAAGTACTGCTAAGGTATTAACGCTATCTTATGCGTTAATAATATATGACATGGAAAAGGGAAAATGAGAATTACTGAAAGTCTTGCACAGAAACTTTTATTGGCAAAAAGGTATGGACCTCATGTTCGCAACAACTTTACTATACACTGATCTTCACCTTGTATGGATTACACCAAAAGTGATCCATACCTTCGAATAGTATTTGTCAGATTGTGATGATGAATATATCTGAAAAACCAAACGGGTATCTTAGTGTATTATCATACTTGTAATGGTAAGCATTGACACTTTATGATATAAGCACAAGGAGCCCCTTTTCATTGTTGTAGTGTAGTACTAGATGGTCAGTATCTTGGGGCTGTGACCGCATTTTGTGCACTTCGGCATCGCTACCACTGTGTTCTACCGTCGTCACTTATCAGCCGATTGATTGTTGTCCCTTGTGTCCTGTTTGTGCTGGAGAAACCTGACCACAACTGGGTAGGATCTGCGACTAGGTGGCCATTTGTTGGAGTGTTGTCGTTCCACATTCGCCTCCAGCGGGCGTCGGAAGAGTATTGTAATTCCCTGGATTTGTGGAAAGGGGCGTCTGGACGTTAAACTGGAGCTGTCAGGAACCTAGGCTAGTATCTCCACTGTTGGTGCCTGCCGCGGGAGAGAGGCTATTCTGGTGAGACAGCTAAGTTGACAGCAAAGGACGGCAATCGCCTGGGTGCCCTGAAATAAGACGCACATTCTTTTGGCTATATAAGGGCCAATAGCATTGAACTCTGCCACTTCCTTATCATTTCCATAAACACTTTCTCTTGAAGTAACAAGTCCCTGGTCAGATTACGAGATCATCTAGACGTTTCTAGAGTTTTATATTCTATCAGATTATGATAAGTTCCATCTCAAAAATGAAAGTAAAATTCCTACGTCCGGTTGCTCACCTTATGTATTAAGGAGCTACAGCGCTTCCCATAGGTATTGTGGCAATTACGATCCAAGATCTCCTCATGCCAGTAGTTCTTTGGATGCACCTATTCCAAGTCACCCATCAGTTCATCAACCCTCTTTCAAATCAAAGTGTCTTACTCCCTTCCAACATGATATACACTTGTATTGATCGATGTATATGTAACAATTTCATATACTTTTAAATTGGCTGAAGTCACAACCCGATTTTTAGCTTAAATGAATTCACATATGTTCACAGCATCCTCACAACCCCGAAGGTGGCTAATAACTATAGCCGGAATCTGATGTGAAATGGGCGTTGCTCCAAAAATGAACAAAGGAACATGTTCCCCACGGAATGTTGATGCTGTAGATATGTTGTGGAAGAGTTAGTGCAAGACAATATTTGCCTTAAAAAGCCACCACAGACTATCGCGATAAAGACGTAGTTCGTGTACATAAATTTACGACATAAGTGGACATAAATCTCAATTCACAAAATTATAAAGCTTATATATATAATTATAAAGCTTATATATTATAAAGAGGTGTCGACAGTCTTATAAAACACAGATATTCGGGTATACATTCTGAATCAAAGAGTCTCTGCCAACGGAAAGTTTCCCATTGTTTAATATATCTCCAAAAGGTAGATTCCCATTCATAGGAGTGATAAGGTTGAAAGCTAACTTTCTATACAGGTGCTTCCGCTTTACGCACGTGACAGTAGTGGATTTGATTGTAATTATTTTAAAAAGGAATAAGTGTCACCAAATTCTGGGAAGTTCGTCTACATAGCAGGTACATCAAGCAAATTTCAACTGCTTTGTGTACATACAAAGAAGTAACCACAAATTTTAAATGATTTCTTCCTTAAAACTACTGATCATGCCCTGCCGTTCATGCCATGTAAGTCGCCAGATTAAACAAACAGAACTATTTCACTAGTCAGAAATGAAGGTACTCGACGTTTCTCGTTCTCCGATATTAAGTAAATCTAGCAATGGTCTGAAAACTCCAGACATGAAACAGATGAGCATCTTCGCTAGTGATAATGGTTTGCCTTAAGTGGGAACTAGCTTGATGGTTCATACCTATCGAAATTCGCAGAACCGCTTGTTAATTCTGAATACATTGACGCATGCTCTTTGGTTTTGTTTACCTAAGGATTATTTGCGGCAAAATACAGAATCTCTTCACTTTGAACCACGTTTAATTTTGTAATTTATGCTTCTAAAAGTCAATTTTTAAAATCACTTCAACCCTTGTTTCAATAAAATATATTTTTCCTATATTTTATCTCATATTATGGTTCGTGATAAGATCTCAAATATTCTTCCAAAGTGATGTTCAGCAACATGAAAAGAAAGCTAGTGAAATAACTGACTCTAGAAGACAGTTATACATCATCTAATGCCCTTATTATTATTATTCTTTCTCTATTCAGCTTTGAAGACGCATACTTCATTTCTAACTGTTTTATAGGAATTTTTTATAGTTTGCCTGTAGCCTTTTTCATGAAAACAACCCAAGCGTTGTTTTTCAGTCTGAATATACGTTAAGAATGATAAGGACGTCTTCTGCGTGTCTGAGTGTCAAATAGATTATTATTGGCACTGTTGATATCGAATGTAGTGACAAAAAGAACTCAAGAGCCAGCAATACATGAGATAGCAGCATCGTCTCTGTAAAAAAACGTGCCGATGTTTAACCAAACTAGTTGAAAGTTGAATCTGAAATCAGTTGCAACATATGAGGATTAAGCGCCTTCCAAGACAAACTTCAAGTCTGTATTGCTATATGAACAGGAATGGTTATGCACTAAACGATGGTAATCATGAGGAGTGATTACAATATGAATTAAGAGTAGTAGTTATAGGATTCCACCTTCACTTGATAGTGAGATTCTAAGATTAAATTCCCATTTTGTAGAATATTATTATTGCCTACTTTCTATGCGCTTTGTATATTGTTTGTAAGTGTTTTATGTAGGTGGACGTAAACTTTCTTAGTTTCTTTCCACCACCCTATGCTTCAGTCAATCTCATTCTACGTCCTCTCACGTTACATGCTTGTTGTAATTGTCTTCCTCTTTGCCTCAACAATAATTTCCCATATTTGAATGTTTAAAATCCTGCAGTATAATTTATTCAATGTATCTACCCTGTAAGTTATATTGAATTTTGTTGGTGTACAGGTTTATGAAACCCGAGAGAGGTGCGTTCTAAGTCCGCTTTAGGTCATAGGTCTCATGGAAGACAACGAGTTTTGTGACTACTACTAATACGAAAAAAGGGCTGACGTCAAACGTGAGGTCAGACAACATCTCACTTGTAAATCAAAAAATTTGGTTTATCTGATACAATGTAAGAAATGTATCGATGTACGCCCA
>JAAAKL020004760.1:0-20384 GCA_010016065.2 Carybdea cf. marsupialis auct. non (Linnaeus, 1758) | reverse complement strand
TTCAAACCTGAAGTTGTTTTTTTATGTTATATATATATGTATATATATATATATATATATATATATATATATATATGTATTTGATAGAATAAATTGCCATGACAAAAATTTTCCCAGACTACATCTATGACGTTTTGTTGAATACCTTATCGATTATTGAAGAACACTGGTTGCGAAGATACTATATTTTCTTTGACCATTAGTAACTCATAAATCTGTAGTTGAATGGTATTTGTTTTATGTTGCGATCTTTACAATGCTAACAGTTTGAAATATAATTTAACGTGCAAAAGAAACATAGCTAATTATGTACTCTCTGGCACCTAACTGTAAAGGATATAATCTAAAGAGGTGCTCCTGGTCATTGCCCGCATTCCCATTCATGAGAAGGCATCAAATAAGATGAGCTAGTAATCATCTATCATTACTGTGCAACAGTCGAGCCAGGATCTGGCAGTGGAAGTGTTGCTACGGCTATGTTTCTTTGAACATAGTCAGTTCATACTGTTTTCAGCCATTCATCATCAATCTCGCCTTCCCTGGGATGGCAGTGACTCATAAAAAGAAATCGAGAAGTGTTGCCGGTGAACACTAAACTGAGATCACCCTATGCCAGGTGGGATGATTTATCGTATAACAGCTGGAATATTGGAAAACATCATGCCACCTAGCGGACCATAATCACGAGCGCAGAACATAGTCACGAGCGCAGAACATAATCACGAGCGCAGAACATAATCACGAGCGCAAAAAAGGTGAGCAAGAAAGAAACCGTAGAAGGGGTTGGGGCATTACAAATTCGAGGGATTAAGGGTAGCACAGAGACACGAGAAGATAACATGAACCTACAGTAAAAAATTGGAAGTAAAAAACGAAACATCAGGAACGACGTTGAAAAGACTTCGGATAAAATGAAGGCCCTTAAACGAGCGAGAAGTGGAGGATGTAGCTATAAAAGAAGAACTAAAGGAAGTCGGGCATTATGATTTTACAAAGACGGGAAGAAGAAGTTTATAAGGGGAGGGGAGGAGTTAAGGACGAATTATAGTATCGTACTATTACTACAGTTGATTAAAAGAAACCGGAACTAGAGTAGGAAATAGGATAAAAGACTGATGAAGGAGAGAACTGTGAAATGACTATTCGCTCGAGTAGGAGGAGAACGAGGAGCAGAGAAGGCAAAGTCAGGTAGAAGACTAGACAAGAATGAGAGCAGTCCCTTTGCAAGCCAGCCGCGGATAAAAGGGGGACACTTTGCATTAAATGTAGCAGCAAACTTTCATTTTTTGCGGTTTTCAGACATGAGAGGCTTTTCTACAGGAGCAAAAAGGTTTTTAGTCGACCTTTGATTTCTAGATCCCGATGAAGGGGACAGTATGATGAGAAGCATCATTTGTTACACTTGGACTTTGAGGGGACTGGAGAAAGAGAAGAAGAAAAGGTCGAAAAGCTAAGCAAAGAGGACAGATAGGGTTATAAACAATTCGGAGAAAGAAAAATAAGTAACACTGAAACGAGTAAATGGAATTGATAGACTAGCAGGGGGACTATGAGAAAGAAGAAAGCATCATAGAATAGAGAGGAGTTTATAAGTTAAGAAAAGGTTCTAGAGAAATAGAACCCTGTGTCCTGGTGCTTATGAATTTGAAGCTTTTAAACAGATTTGCAGAAGAATAAGGCAAGAATTAATAGGACGCCGAGGCTGAAAAGTAAAGCGAGAAAGATAGTGAAACTGAAAAGAAGAGAATGGAGGAAGCATGCTATGAAGTTTCGCCTGATTTCTCATCCGATGTATTTTGTATTTTGAACATTAGTCTATGTATCATTTTTTGATCAGGAACTGTGCTTCGCTTGGTAGAGCCGTTCTGGATTCTCTTATGCTTGTTTAAATTATGACAGATTGGTTCAATCAACAGATGAAAGGAACTTATAGGCCAACGAGAAAGTATAGAAGGGTGTGGAAAAGTGTGACAGGTGCGTGAATATGAAAGGAAGTGAGGAGAAGAGGAGGAGGAGGAGTTTGAAAAGGAGGCAGACTACGTTAATAGGCACCGAGATACTGTTACGGATCATGTGTATGAATGTGATGGCTGAGGGCGACAACTCAAGATATCGCCTAAAGGTCGATCTGGACTAGACGATTTTTATGATGATCTCTGCTGCGATAACTGTTACGCTTGCGCAGGGAATAATATTATGATCGCTGAAGCGAAATTATTCGCTAGAGAAGAACTAGAATTGGTTCTGACCATTTGTTCGCTTCTCTTTAGCCCAACCCTCTTCAGACCACGCGGTTTTATCATGACGGTGAACAGCCAAATGATGGCTTCCCGTTGAAAAAGCATCTTGTATTTAATGGTAGCAAAAACAATTAAATAATAATAACTTTTTTGTATTGATCTATTATGTTCCTATTTATGCCCATCTATAAATGTCATATCAGGCTTAAAGGCCTACCCTATTAGTGTAATCTTTTCATGCAAAAAGCTCTACGAGGTTTGACTTAGATATGTGCTGTTCATTTTCAGCAGCACTTTGGACCTCCTCAAGAGCCTCTGATATTATTGTTATATGATTAACTTAATACTTTCATTACAGGCTTGAGCTTCTTGTTATTCTGTTATTTCCTTTTCTCCCTCTGTAGTTTCATACTTACAGAAGGATAATTTTTGTGACTATCGCTTCTTACCTTCTTACCTTCTTATTTTGAGATCAGCAAACTGTTTTCGTCGTGAATTTTGTGGCCATCGTTCCAGCGATTCATGAAAAGACGCCGTACAGCTCATCCCACTTCAGAGTTTGATTCCATTCAGAGCTTATCCAGTCAATGTATGAGGTTATCTTCATACCTCTGGTATTGTGTTTTAGAACCCGTTTCAATACTTTGAATGGAAATTGCAATCATGTACCCGATGGCAAATAATCACGCGCTCGACAATGTTCTGAATGGAAATGGGACTTGGAAGTGGAGATCAGTTTTTACACCACCATTGATGGTGGAATAGTAGCAGCCTCTTTTTCTAGAAACACGCCTAAAATCAGTCATTGATGGTTTTCAAGTTTCTTGTTTCCGTAAATTAAATGGTCTCGATGCCGGTTAGATAATTACAAAACTGATTTTTCAAAATAAACATTCTTTCCTCTATTATAGTGGAACCTTATTTGTGACAGAGACTGGATTCCTTCAACGATAACCACTATCCAGATGGGTGGTGTTTTAGCAGGTGCATTCGTCATTGGACAGTTAGGTAAGTGTGACTTGAATTATCATTTGCATGGTTAGCATCGATAAGGCTGTTCATGTTGAACAAAGCCATGTAACATATTAAATAGTTCTCCAATGGACACAACCTATACTGAGCCTGCTGGAAAATTTTGCAAAACCATAAAATTGTATTAAAGAATCTTAAAGTTATATTTTAAAGATAAATTCATTTCTGATTTTGTCTGCCTTTTAACCCAATCCAGATTAGGCTAGGGGGGAGGGGGTCTAGTTGGCCCCCTGGCTCTGCAATTTTCCTGATATCGCATAAAAGACTTGTCCAGTCCTTTTAAAACTTTCTGACTTTCCCTACGAATTTTTAAAGCAAAATCTTCTAAAATTAAATTTTGAAAATTTTGCCAAAGATGACGTCATAATTAACGACCAGCGCATAATGTCTAAGGATGAAAACACCCGTAGAGTAGAGCTGTTGTCTTTGCCACAAACCAAGAGACGTGAATGTAAAATTCCTCTTTACACTCAATGCTTGTGATCTTTTCAAAATAACAAGTCAAGCTTACTTGTGTTTTGCTAGTTAAAGCTACTCTAGCCGTGGGTTATCGAACGGTGTTTAGGTACCGAAAACCGGTTAACGTCTGGTTATTATGTAACTTTACCGCCACGTGAATCCAAAACAAACAATTTCTTTTATCTGATAGATGGATCAATGTACCGGTCAAGTGCCATGCCTAAGAAATAAGAATAGCTAGAGTCATTAGCATTGAAATTGTAGTATGCCTACTAGACCCTCCAGTCCAGGGACTCGTACAATAACTCCGTCTGCATAGGTTTAAAGTATAGTATAAGAGTACAAACTTAAAAAGGGGAATGGATAGTACCCAAACTTTTGTAACTTTGGAAATATCCGTCTATTCCCTTATTGTTTTGTATTATTATTAAACCTTATATAACTTGTACCTTATGTTTAATATGACCCGGATTGCTAATTTCAGTTAGTTGTGGCTCTACCACTTCGCCAACGCAGAAATTGGTATTTTTTTCAGGAACTTGGAGGTGTTCAATTATAATAAATAGAGAATCAAGGAATATTACTTGTGTTAAGCCAAAGATCTAAAATTTCAAAAGTTTAACATGAGCTTTTTGAGCAAGAGGCAATACTATCTGTTGTTTTGCAACACGTATGATGACCCCGATATAGGAAACCGTTAGGATGTTAATCATTCTAAAACAAATATAATCATTTGAAATGGTATGATGGTGAATTTTCTTAGTATCTTTTCCAGGATTCCCCTTCTCTGCATTTTGACTTACATAACGTAAAGTTCATTATCTTGCAATGTCAGGTCGGAGGATGTCGTCTTCCAGTCTGCATGTCGTATGTCATCTGATAAATTCTATAGCATTACGAAATGTACCGATAAGGGATTAATGGCCAATGCTACTGGAAAGGTAACATCATTCTGTAACAAAGTTCAACTGGAAAGCAACTAGAAATCTAGAGTTATGGTGAAACGTAAGGGTACTGGAATGCAAGAAAAGCTTACTGAAGTCTGAAGATGTGAATCATCTTTATTTCAGCTGACACCACGTACCCTCATATTTAATCAGCCCTTTCATTACACAATTTAAAACGTTTAGGCTGATAACGAGATAAACTTATTTTTGAAGTGTTTGAAGCTAAGCACCTGGAAAAGTGAGGGAAGTTGCGCGGATTGGCATAATAAGAAGTGTGTAGAGTTGTTTCGACTTGCTGGAAGTCTGTTGAGAAGGTTTACTGGAAATTCAACAAATTTTGCTGAAAAATACTGATGTTCTGATTGCCAATTTTAGCTGTCATCCTAGGACTATTGTTGGGGGATTTGTCAACTTAAAGAGCGAGGTCGATACTGAGAATAAATGAACAAAGAGATACTTCCTTGGTTAATTAGAGGTTGAAGTGTTTATCCCACTTTCTCACGGGGTCTATGTTGGTCCTCTTTTAAATACTAAGTACTCTGCACTCTATTCTGAACAGCCCGACTGACCATACTCAAAAACAGTGCCATCCAGCTTTTGTGATTAGCTAATTTGCATTGTTGAGCTCCATTCATTAAAAACTCAGCCAAAGTTCTTCCTAAGTATTACAAACCACAAGTTTGAATTATGTCTATCAACACTATTATTTAGCCTATAGAAAGTGTTATCTGAAGTACGATGCTCTCTATCTTCTTTAGCTGACTTATGCAACATAACTGTTTACCACTCTTGGCCAGCTGTTAAGGAACAAATCTGCAATAAAATGATACGGATTAGACAGTACGCCGTGTCCCACTCTGAGGGAGATAGCTGACACGCCATATTGTCATTATTGTTTTCATTCGATTCTGTAACAAGAAACAATTCGTTATTCTACATTCAACTAAAATTGCTGAAAATCTAGGGCAAGGGAAGTATCTGATTCGTGAACGAAGACTGTGGTTTTCAAAGTGTAAAATATAACTAAATTTGGAAAGAATTTTGTATTTTTATCAGGTTCTAAGAAATTCATAGTGATTTTCCACGTTATAGGAAGAGTCAAAATTCATTAACCGAAACTTTTTCTCTTTTCCTGACCAGGTGACTTCATAGGAAGAAAGAAGTGCTTCTATGGGGTTTATTTTATGATGTTACTTTTGACTGTTGTGGCAGCTTTTTCAACGAACTGGCAGATGTTTGCTGCTCTGCGTTTCTTTATTGGTATGACGTTAGGAGGTAAGGCGTCTGATTTTATAAATCAAAAGAATACATTGTTTTCCTTCACGTAAAGTACAAGATATATGAAACTTGTCGTTCAGCAAGGGTATGTCATCAATTGGCTTCTACTTACGTATTTAACTATTCCCTAATGGCTTTAGATATTGATATGTTCACTTCTGATGAAAACGATCGTATGATAAATTATGTCGGAGACTTAAATGAAAGACGGTTGACTTTTCTCTTATCTGATTGATATGAGCCCTTTCCACACTGTGGACCTAAATCAGGCCATCAAAATATTTAAGTCGTCGGTTTAGGCCCTCAGTGTGGATAAGGTGCACAACCTAAGAGACAGGTCAGGTGACTTTCCGTCGATAAAATTTAGTTCGTCAGTGTAGAAACGGTGTGTAGACGATCTCCAAGCGATGGCATTTCAGTCGATCTAAATTCGGCACACAGAGAGCACAGCGGGGAGACTTTCGCAAAGTAAACGAGCAGAGAACAGAGTCACAAAAACAAGGATGAACAGATAGCGACGGCAAAATTTTTCAACTGCCCCGTCAACTAACGTGCGTCACGAAAAAAAAGTTTCAATTGCAGAAATTGGCTCGTCAATTTAGGTTGTCCCGTATCCACACGCAAATTTGATGTCGACCTAACTTGACTTAGTGCGTCCGTTGGGCGAACCAGCTTCGACGATCTACATCGGTAAATTTTTAGATCGTCTCCTTTTCCACACTGATGATCTAAAGCGACGAACTAAAAGTGGTCGTCTGATATTTAGATCGTCGGTTTACATCGATAATGTGGAAACGGTAATTGAAGCTTTAAAAGACTATTAGGATACCACAACCAGAAGTTCGCCCTAGCAGATCAGAATGCAAGTGACAAGGAATCTAGGTCTAAAATAATATAACCATAAAATGCTATGATCCATATTTGTTACAGATTAGAGAGAAACTTTTTTCTGAGTTCCAAGCGAGATCAAAAGATTGTTGTTCTTATGTGACGGAAATTCTAATCAAAGTAGCAAATGAAAAAGAAGAGTTATTCTTGGAGCTATAGGGATATTCCGTTTCACCCTATTCCTAACTAGATTACCGAAAGAAAGACCACGATTAATGTTCCATTAGGTTATAACTCAATTCTACATTGAAATTAGCGGTCGTTTGGAGCCCTGTCGCAGCTTCTTTTATACAACGGTCTGACCTAAATTTTAAATCTTTCTGACACATGAAAATGATATTGTCACGGTTCTAATACGTGGACCCTCCCTTACCACGCCTTCTTAAATTGGTAGTCCGAATTCGCAGATTTAAGTATGAAGTTATGTTTCCTGCGAAGATTCTAACGGCGAAAAATTAATTTTGGACAAATTTAGATGTAAATGGAAAGTCTGGCTTTGTACACTTTTTAGCAAGCATTTTGAGATGGTTTTTTTCCTTGAAAAAAATACTTACTTCAGTACTCTTAATAAATTTCTGGATTTTTTGCCTTTCCTAATCATGGATCAACAAAAGTAGTAGATGACATCATTATCGTCTATTTTCATACGTTAAAAATATGTTATATAGTTATGAAGATCACGAAAAATCGACATAAAAATGGAGCGGCAAAGTACCCTTTGTAGAACAACTGAATCTACGTGTGTACCCCTTGAGAGTACAATTGGCACATTACAAGCAATTTAACTGAATTAGATGCATGGTGACTGCCCTTAACTAAAGCGATTGTGAAATTTAAATATTTCCGGATTTTCACCTAACAGTTCGAAAATAAGAGATTTTACACTTATTAAACGCCAAATTTCCTGACCAAATTAACCTCACTATGTTCCACAAAGATAGAATTAAAACTGCACGAAATAGCGAAAACATTTTAGTACATTTTGTACTCTGATGAGTGTCAGACGAAAAAAGCTTTTCAGTACTATAATGTTTTCGCTATTTCGTGCAGTTTTATTGCTTTGTACCACCAACAAACTATTTGAAAGACAGAATTGTTGTATAGCCACCTCTCAGCTTTCAGGTATTCACGGTTTGCTAAATATTCTCAGTTATTGACGGGAGCTTCAAGAAAGTTGTACAATAATTTAAGTAATTCCATATATCTAGTCCTTTGCGGACGCACAGGAAAGTTTTTTCTCACTGCAACATTCACTGTCGGAATTAAAGCTAAAACTGAAAGAAATAGCTTGTATTGGACAATAGCGATGCCATGGCTAAGTATCACAAGAGGAAAGAAAGAATTACTCGGCTTGGGGTACGAAGTAGACTCAAACCTTTGACGCGGAAATAGGTTATATATTTTCTGTCTTATGTAACAGTGTACTCCTTTAGGCCCACATCTCTGAAACTATTTCTGCGCCGAAACAAAGGCAGTTGTAAAACACCGAAGCATGATGTACTATGGAAAACCTTGTGAAGGTTTGTGTAGCAAGTATGTTACTTTATATGACCTTCGCTCTTCTAACGCCTTCATGAAAATGTTCGTATAAATAATTATGCTCCCTTTTTTAGAATTTATTTGATAAGTAGGCCCACTCTTCTGATGTTTTTGTTGTGATTTTTTATTGTATTCACCCTGATCAAGGCCGAAGCCACTATTAGGAACGGGTTACTTTTCCTTTTCGGATGATAATCTATTCAAGCTTACTTTTTTATGCTTACTTTTAATGCTGTTTTATGCTTGCTATTCATGTATGTAGTTCCCCCTGTGTCCTATCTCTCGAAACATAGTTTCCCACTTCACGAGAGCAGATGACAGAGCACAGTATCGGGATCGTGGCAGGCAAGCTCAGGATCTGTTCGAACTCACTATGCCACTACTGTGTTACTGTGTTTTACAGCAGACCCGGACTTGTTCTACGTTGTTAGCTCATAGATTATACCATAAAAACGAACTCAGTGTTCTTGGCAGCATCAAAATGAATAGCCAGGTCGTCAGGACCTTTGTACCACCATGATCCTCAGCTCAGTTTCCGCTTATTTTTGTAGCACTATTTACCAGGGTTGGTTTTCGTACTAGGCTGCTTGTGTAAACGTAGAAGTTGTTGTTAACTGTTTTGACTATACATCCTCCATATCCTCATTCTTACTCAAGCACTCAGCACTGTAACGTAGCCGTAATCCCCTACAAATCATCAATTTGTTATTCCTTTCCAGGGTTCCTCATAGTCAGCTTCACTCTACCAATGGAGTATGTTGGTGTAAAGTGGAGGACGTTTGTCGGCAGTTGTCCTTCATGGGCAATAGGAATAGCCCTTCTTGGCCCTATTGCGTGGATGGTTCCTGACTGGAGAAAACTGTCACTGATTACAGCTGGCGTTGGATCTCCACTTTTGCTCACTTGGTGGTATGTAGGAATTCACTTTTGCAAAAAATTTTAAACGGACTGAATATTTTACGGCCTCAGATTGTTTTCACAGTTGCTTGTTTGTACACTGCTTATTCTCTGTTAACATCTTTGTCATACGCAGAAAGACACAGGATGGAACTATCGTTCAATGATAGGTGACTTCGTTAAAACATTCGTGTAAACTGGGCTATTGTTTAGTGATCGATGAAAGCCGACTGGAAAATGAAAAAGAGCGATCACACAAAAGTGAAATTCAGAAAAAAACCGATGGGGAAGGTCTTGAATCAATACAAAATTTCCTTCATCACCTCTTCTTAGACATGATATAGACATGGTAATCTTGGGAAATGTCCTGAGTCTTAATTTCCTTTTGCAAATCAGTACAATAGCGATGCACGGAGGAAACACTGAAATGGCCTCAGCAAAGACTGAAATGAGCTGAATTTGCTATATCTCCCTTCGGGGCGTCCCCCCCGAACGTCATTCAAACCCCAAACCCCAACCTCTGAGCTTGCTTCTGGAGTTTTAATTTTCACCGATGACACAAATTTTATCTTATTTCGATCACTGTGCCATTATTGTCAAAGCAAGGTAGGAAAAAGGTCGCTCACTTTATCTTGAACTCCCAAGAGGTGAAGAAATGACGTAGTGGAGAAGTCCTTTGCGAAGAACTCCACGAGTATGCGTTTCTTCCCTGTTTCCGGCATCTACGTAGCAGACGGCCAGCTGTTATTTGTACATATATGAAGCGATTGAAACAGAATACCGTGACTGTGACTACAATACGCTTTAAGGGATTACCATTCGATTTCATAGCAAAAGATCTTTCTATAGTTGCCGTCAGGCAAGATAAAAGATTAAAAGTTATTATGGCATTAGTAGAGAACTGTTTTCTGTAATCTCAACGGCGTCCCAAGGATAAGTTTCTCATTTATTTCTCAAAGGACATTTCACTTTCTTGACCCAGGGTGGAGTGCGTAATCGTAGCTCTGAAAACTTACGTTTATGGTTTTGGACTTAAGCCATCAGTAACAATCACGGCACAACTGAAGAGGAAGGTGTTATATGTTACGTTGTTTACTTTATGATGTAGGGCAACGTCTTTCAAGCGCCGATTTTTAATGATTTTCATGCCGTTCCCCAAGAAAATATCATTGCACCTTGCAAAACCAATTATAACGCTCATGCTCTTATCAAACTGATATTGTGTGTAACAAACTAATTATAAGAGCAAGTCGACTGACAAAGCTTAGCACAGTTAATCAGTGCGTAGGTATCGTTGTTCCGAACCAAATCTAGCCTCTGTCCTTAGTTAAGTCGAATTAAAAAGAAGCTCAAATGTTAAACTTGACCTAACATACACTGCTAGTAAACAATCACATCTGCCAACTACTCGTAGAGACTGATACACGAACGACTGCACTACTCCCAAATCACCTTTTCTTTACTCACTGTAATGGAACGACGCAACTGTAAATCCAGACCGGTAGCGGGGGGGGGGGGGGGGGGGCGAAACCCCTCTGTAAAAAGCACGTGGCCCTTCATGCAGAAAATTTACATGACGTGGTAGATAGAGTTTCATATCGCAATTTTTATATTTCCCCTCCTTTTGAAAACGTCCCCTCCCTGCTGGATTCGTGTGTCTGTGTTCTCTCTCGTCATAAATAAGTGGAGAAATCTGTGAATACCATTACAACATTAAGTCTCCCTTGGACGTCTCGGCAGCAGATATGCTGTATTTTGTTACTGGAGTAGCAGGAAACACTCCACTAACGTTGAATAGAATTATGAAGCTTGTAAACACGTTGGTCATTTGATTTTTGTAATCTCACATACCGAAATAATGATGTTGTTGAAGCGTTATCAATAACCGTGGGTCCACAAGTGTTTGAAATAATCAGATCTTCTAGTTGTTAAATAACAGGTCCGTGAAGAAAGTATTTCGAATTTAGCTGTACGCAAGGAAAGAATAATTGTTGAGAACCTCTAGTCCGTGCACCGAGTTAAAGCAAGCGGAAAGGCCCAAATGATCTAAACAGCGATTGGTTAGATTCCATAAAGTGTGATCCAGATTCACGTGATGAGGATGGAGTTACGCACTTTGTCAATGATGCTAAGGGTTATTTTATCCTGCCATAACTCTTCTGTGGTGCTTCCCCAGCCGCTATGCACTTATCAGTCACACTCATTTACGTTAGTAGATAATAATTGATATGGGAATATCTAATAGAATACTTTTGTAGGTTGATGACGTCAGATAGATATAGCAGATGAAAGAAAAAACAATCGATAGTTTCTCAGGAGGATCAATCATGCAGTTATGCGCTTTGGTTCAGAGCAACACAATTGAAGCCTTTGAAAACTTTACATGAATCTCTTTCTTGTAAACATAGTTTTTATTTCAATATTTCCTGCTAGAGGTAGAGGAGAGTTGTCGAGTGGCCATGAAAATAGTGTCTCTAATTTTGGCTTCTAAACTCGGTATTGTAGTAATGCTTTTTGACGAACCTGTATGGTAAACGTCGTGACTATGTCTGCTCGAAGTTCAAATCTGTGCGTTATTGTTTTGAAAGTTAGATGGCTTATTGTTTATTATAACGCAGACTTTGATATGGGGTAACAGGTGTTCTTAATAATGTTTTTAAAACACATATTAGACGATTTGGCCCGAGTTTTTTTCATGACCCACTTTTATGTTTACTTGGAAGATTCAGTGAAACACAAAGTCAGGCCGAAATATGGAGAGTCCCATCTATATGAGGACCCCCACGGGGTGGATGGGTTGAACGAAATAGATTAGCACTAGACCACTTATCTACGTTAGGGGGGAAGGGGACACGTGGAGGAAAACGTTATTGTTTAGGGACATTGTTAGATTTCATTACATCGTTTCATTGAGGCGGCGAACTAAACAGAAGTGGAGAGATGAGAGTGATTTTGAGCTTTTTGAAGTCTCAAGTATAGAGACAGGGGAAGGAGGGTGGTTACTTCGTACTTCTATGATGAAGGACTTTGTTAATCAGCTATTGCTTTATGGTAGTGTCCAGACGAGTCTTATTACCCCGTGCACCATTATCATACAATTAATAGATCGTGCATCGTGTTTGGCTGGTTTTACTCTATTATAACTAACAAATCAAACTGCCTAAAAAGCAATGGGACTTTTTCGAGTCCGACTGTATCATGGTTGATGTTGAATTTATAGAAGTTTTAAAATAGCTAAAAGCAAGAATTGATAAATACTTTTACTGAGTAACTCAAGATCCGTGAAAAAAAAGCAATGTTCAAGAGCTGAACATAACCAATAGCAATAAACCCTAGCAATAACTTAAAACCCCAGATCCTCACTTGGAGTTATTCTTACTTTTCACACTTAATCATTGTTGTATCTTAGATGTTTAGTCGGTGGATTCTATACTTGGCCAAAAATGGAGGCCGTCTAGCTTATTCCCTTATAACTTTGTTTCCATTTGGTAACAACGCACTATGGCATTCGAAGTATTTCTTTACTGATAAGGCTATTTATGAAAACACACGTTATACCAATGTTAGTCGTCTGCATCATTTTATGATTTAATTCCTCTGTTTAAATTAGCCTTCTTACAAGCATGTACCAATTTATCAGATAACACGTATGCTATCATTTGTGGAGGATATCGACTGTAAAGAATTCACAATCGCCAAAATTTTCGCTTAACAGCACACGTGTTGGTTTTAGAGGTATGGGGGGTTTTCCGACGTGTGGAGCCCTGGGTACTTTTCCAGCGCGGGACCCTATTCAAGAAAAGTGTGTATACATTGAGAAATAAAAAATTACTAAAAAAGCTCTTTAAAGAAGGATAAATCGACGTAAATTTTTAAATATTCTGAAGTGAAAGCGACGGGCCCCTGGGCTACCGCCCTGTCCTCCATACCCTGAAACTGCCACTGTTAGAGGTAATAGGATAGGTTATACCATAGTTAACCCCCAAGTATATCAACCGTAAATGTAGTTAAACTCTCCATTCTACATTGCTCTTGTACCAGTGTTGGCTACTGGTACAAACGTTTACTACCCGTTCACGCCTATGAAACAGCATTAGTGTTACGGTGATTGAGAAAAGATTTTACTTTGTCTGCAGGTCTAATCTTTTAGAGAGAATGTCGGCACATTGTGTTCTGTCCAGCTTTTCTGTACCTAATTTAAGTCAAAGTACTCAGCCATCATTGTGTATATAAATATTTGATTACTTGAAGCCGGCTGATAAAAGTTAGCCAAGGAATCCCCATTTCTCTTTTAGTTAAGTTGCTATAATTTGTGTCACGCCAATATTCTACTTTCAATTGAGACGTAGCGAATATCTTGTCAATTCTGTCAAGGAAGATTGTCTTTGAGATAGATCAAAACTGCCAACTTTATTGTTACGTAATACATAAATGAACCCATATGCAGATATGGCTTAAAGATGAATTTTAAATATTTGTTATAGGTTATGGCCGTTGTGGTACATATTTATTCCGTAGATGGGATTAAGGAGTCACAGAAAGTGGAATTTTACAAACGCCAGAGAGACGGGGGTAGATTTAACCTCTCGTTTACAGATCTAGTTAGGAAACTTTTTCTGTCGTAAAAGTTGTTGCATTTTACCGAAGCCCCGACTAAAGCGCTGAAACTAGTGAAATTATGAAGAAACTGATTGCCACTGGTAAAGATCAATTATTGGCACAAGTTATGCTTATGTTCATCTTATTTGATTATAATTCTTGAGTAGAAATGTGATGGGAAGGTTTTGACTTCAGAAAGAGAATTAAATAATGAAACTCTAGATATGGTAGGTCATAGATAAGAAAATAAGGTCGTACACAAGACCGTTTTCAAGAAGAACAATTCAATCACCATGTTTTACTAGGATGATATTTTATGAGCCGTAAGCATTCGTTACATTGGTCCCTTATTTACTTATTAACGTGTCTATGTTCAACAACAAACACCACCTGGTATGACATTTTATTATTCCCGCCCTCGCTATGAAGATCTGCAGTTTGAGGTACGTTTCTGTTTTCGTAGCAACAAAGTTAAAAAATTAAACAATCGTGAGAATAGTTCCTATAGAGCCATAAACAAGCATTATCATCATCGTTATTATCAGCATTATCATCATCGTTATTATCAGCATTATCATCATTCGTATTGTAATAGTTACCGTTACCATCATTATCACAGTACTGTCATCATCAACGTCATCATAACCATCAGCATCATCGTCAACACGCCTATTATTATCATCATCGTCACTATCGTCGTTATTATTGTCATCATCATCGTTATGATTATTATTTTTATTGTTATTATTATTCTTTTCACTCCTTGCTTTTCATTCATGGTTTGTTATATATGGTTGTTCTTGTTGTTGTTTAGTTTGTTGTTTTATTTTTCACCAAAGACACGCTGTGTATCATAAGTGGTTTGGATATGCCAACCCTATAGTTAGTATCCAACTGTATTGATTTTGTGTATCTATGAATAAATAAGGTTCAAACAATGATAATTATCATTCATGTCGTCATCATCAGCATTATCATCAGCAGCATCATCGTCATAGTCTTCCTAATCTTTAAAACCATTATTACCACAGAGTGTTATTATCAACATCATCATCACCAGGATCACATGGTCGTCATCTAGAACAGCTATTATTGCGCCTTATCCTTATCACTATTAGAATCGTTATTTTACGCTGAAAAAGAGTAACCATAGCCAGAGAAAACCTCGAAAAGGCCCAATGTAAAGACAAATTCTTTTTGTTTACAAAGCAGCGGTCTTCTTGCTTTGATGTGGACGGATTCGAAAACGGCTAAGTGAACAGTAGACTTTTACGGGAGCGATCATCTGGACACAATTTCACACAGTCTAGGTTTTAAGCAAGTGTTTTAGAAACCCAAGGTGGTTGTTTTCTCGTAGAGCTGATACTTGGCAAATACACGAAGGACCATGCTGCTTAATTCTGTCAGCTAAACTCAAAGTCGTGCGGCCGACATAGCCAGCCTCGCACTGGCATGAAAATGAGCAATCATCAATACTATGGAAGACGCACGGTCTTTGTGGTTAGTTGAGAACGGTTTCTTATCTGCATCAATTACGCGTGGGACCACAGCATCCAAAGACTTTTCTACGTCCTTTTAGATCTGATTTTTGAATCGGAATCAAATCAAAGCCAAGGCAGTTTTCAGTGGCCTACACTAGTCATTTCTTTCCTCCAAGAGGTTTTCCATGGAAAAGAACGATAATTTTTCCTTCATGGTGAAGTCGATCACATCTTCAGGATAGCCGCCGTTAGGCAGAAAAATCTACCTTAATGTATCGATTTCTGGCTTTTATTTCTCATGTGAACAGATCATTGGTTCACAGTGAAATAAGGTTTTTATGAGGCTCACTTTGCCTGTTTTAGGGCAGGAAGAGGTCCAAGAAATGTATTGATCAGAAAGTGTCGGTCTTCTATCGACACAATACTTCTTGCAAGATTTGCTACTTGCCTAATATCAAAATATGGCTTTTCGAGGGCTTCGCTGAAGTTTGTAGCTTCGTCCCTGTTCATGTAATTTCACATCATCCGATCCTTCTTGATAGATAGATGCCTCCCTTGGAATTTCAGTAAGTCATTGCCTCTAATGAAAGCCACGTTCGATAGCGTGTTCTGTCCCTACTAAATGATCATAAGTAAACGTTACAAAGACACCTCTCTTTGGTCAGTCAGATCAAATAGTAAACTTTAAAGTGATTATCATGTTTTAGGGTTGCATACAAATGCATACAAATAAATACTTTCGTGCCTTTACGAGGAAGCTAGTAAGGTTCAATTTGCTTAAACTGCGAAATGGAAACTGGAGCCCCCTTTGTCAACAGCGTGCTTGAAATAACGTCTCGGCCATGACTTAACTGATTAATCTACCGAAGATGTGTTAAAATCCTCTTGCAAGAAGAAGAAATAGATATTCAATGAAACATTGGAATATCTTTCCTATAGTTTTCGAGGACACATTTTCTGGTCGAGCCTCAGTTTGTATCAGAGTCTTGGTTAAGAGAGTGCCTAATAAGTGTAGGATTGTTTTCGCAGACAACTTTTGCCGTTTGATAGCGTATAAATTTGTTGAATATCTTTGCGCTCCTCACCTATCTTGCATGTTTAATACAAAGAATTGACTGCAATGATGGGTACCTGTTGTAACAATCGGATACAGAGACAATGATGAAAAAGTAACGCTATTGAGCTTTCATACAAGAGTGGATTGTTATTTACCTTCAAAATTTGGATAAGTTGAAAGCTTAGACAGTTACACCATAGAATCTCTGGTTGCCATGTACTGTGGCATACGTTATTAAGAATAAATCTAATAACGATCATAAATAATGCAAGAGGGTAGTGAGTAATAGTTGCAAGATGATACATTTTTGCCACATGATGATTGTCAAACTAATTTTTACACTGGTTATTCATCGATTTCTTGTAAATACTAGCATGGGGTATTTGAAAGATTCATTGTGGAGTGGAAACTTTCACGATCTAATAATTTGTTTTTATTAAGGTTTAGTTATTTGGTTAAAAAAAACTGCACAAATGTAAGATCTTCCAGACGTTTTTAGGACAAGTACAAACCTTCTTTATAATGGGAAGGACTCTTTAAAGTCGTGAAAAAGCAACCACAAACATGAAGTCTAGCATCTCTCTAGTAAGAAAAAAATAGGGAAGGCAGTTTATTGCATTCAAATTCATAGGATGGATACTCCAACGGTCTGGTGTGTGTGTGTGTGTGTGCGTATATGTGTTTGTGTGTGTGTGTTTGTGTGTGTGTGTGTTTTTGTGTGTGTGTTTGTTTGTGTGTGTGTGTGTGTGTGTGCGTATATGTGTTTGTGTGTGTGTGTGAGTGTGTGTGTTTGTGTGTAGGGGATGTAGAGGTATGCGTATAATGTATGTGTAGGTCTAGAGGCGTATCTGCGATATTGTCGCTACGGATTTAGCTAACCCCGAGAAGATAGGTACCTTTTTAGATATCTTCATGAAAATAGTTTCTTTTACTTATGAATTAAGAGATCGCAATATAGGTAGGAGACGACGTCATTTGTATAATCAATGGGGTAGCAACGTACGCTTGCAATGTGTCACCCGTAATAGCTGGCAACTTGGCCAATAAATGTCATAGATCAAGAAGTTCCATCGTGCCCTTTTTTTTGGCATGTTTTATATGGTTTTGTTTATGCTAGTCATGATTAGGTTTTGTTCTTGGGTCAGGGATCTCGTTATAAGCCAAAGCTAGTTACACGTTATTCTGCCTGCGCTGAAATGTAAACAAATTTACTAAATCTCTTCGTTGTTATCTCACTTCGTATGTTATTTCGCACTGCTAGTTGTTTTCTTTGTGTCACCTTAAATGTATGTTGTTTCTCCACTTTCGAAGCTGCCACTATCGTTGTTACCAAGTTTTAAGTTGGTAGAAGATAGTTTGATAGATTTGCCAGGTCCTCTTTTCTCGCAAACAATTCTCTCTCTGTAGGTGCCGTGCTTCTTCAAAGCTTCGCCTGTCATGGTCCTCCACTCTACCCTGTTCTTAGCTGTCTTCATCAATTCTTTGGCTTCTACATTTGCCCATGTGCTCGAAGCCTTCAAGTATCCAACTCTTGGTCTTCCTCTTCCTTTCTTGCCTTCTATCTTTACAGTAATTACAGATTGCAAAGTCTTTACAAGTAGGCAGGAATTTTTAAACTAAGCCCCCGCCGCAAAGGAAACGTAGATTTAGTGCTGTCTTTCACTATCTGTGTCACCGCTATCACCATTGTTCTCAACATTGCCAGGTGTTTATCAGCGTATGTAACAACACAGATTAACAGAATGTTACTTCTGTTGACCCGTCAATTCCATGTGAAGCACCGCTTTTAAATAGAGTTGGAAAATATCTTACAGAACGACTTAAATAATAAATCAATTGGTGGGAACAGGAGCCACTATCTAATACACTTGTTCACCTCCTCAGCGCCCTGTTTTATAAAAAAATGGGTTCATCAACCCAATGCACTTCTTTAACGTTAGCGATTTTAGCCTCGATCTGGACGCAGCCTCACGAAAATTCGTAATCTATAGTTTAAATGACATGGCTGAAAGTTCAAATAAACAGCGATCATGTCTGCCATAGTCGAGTACTTGAATACACAGAGATGAAAAGTAAGGGTTTGTTTTTAGGATGTTAAATTTTAACAGGGCCGCCGAAATAAGATGGAGGAAAAGTAAGGATGTAGCCAGTCAATTCTACAGGAAGAGGGTGGGGATAGAGAAGTCATCTTTATAAAGAGGTTTATTATCTAACGTGATAACTTACCGACGTTTGTATGTTGGCACTCTATGGTACTATGGCAGAATTTACATTTATTGAAACTTTCAACAGCCGCTTTCTAGGCCGGCTAACAGCTCCATATAGATTTCGTGATTATTTTCATTAATGCTCCACTGAAAATGTGTCACCAAGGGTATTTTTAAACACCCCCCTTCCCCCTCCGCAAGATACATAATGCATATGCTCTATTAACTGGCCTAGGTTAACCTCGACAGTAGTATACTCTAGTTATCTAGTGGCTAAATAGGAACTCAATCTTCCACCGGTGGAAGTCAGGTGGCATCTCTTTGATGCATAAACCTCTATGTAATGCAGAACTGGTTCCCTGCGACGTGTGGTTTAAGCAAGGAAGTGGAGACATCAATTTTTACTAAACCTGTTAAAATTTTCAAAGTGCGAGTGTCTCGGATACTTTTTCCGTCGATGATATTCATTAAATTAAAGGAATACGCATGTGTACAGTAATATCGTTTCCATTTAACTGCTAAATCTGAATTCGCAAGCTAGAGAGATAAGGGAGATCACTGAATATCCTCTTAATCTCATGATGCCATCACTTTGTTATCTTCCACAAGGTTCGTCCCCGAGAGTTGCAGATGGCTTCTTGTCAATGGGAAAATGGAAGAAGCAGAAAAGGTCATCAATAGAATGGCACAAATCAATCGTAAGCCAGTCCCAGATTTAGGTGGATTAAAAGAGGTAATGACAGAAGAACAAGAATCCAGAACTCAAAAAACTTATTCGTTGGTTGATGTTCTTTGTAACTGGGTTTACTTGAGAAAGGTGCTTATTCTTGGATTTATGTTGTGAGTATAACTTCACTTTTTGATATAGTATGCTCAAACTTTGCGTAGATTGTGTTGCCATCATCAAGGGCAGGCTTTGTTAAGCGATTTGCTTTTTGAACATATTGAAAGGCAAAGAATAATGGGATGATAAATACAAAATGCATACTCTTACCACGCACGTTTTTCAGATCTGCTCTTCTAGTTGCAAATTTGATGTGGGAAAAGCTGATTATTTTAAGATCTCTCTACCATATGATCTGTGTAGATAATATTTTCCCATTAAGCCACAAAGCATCTTAATCCAAGGGCTTGTAACCGCTGGCAAGTTGCGATGCTTGCTGTTTGGACCAATGTTTTTCTGCAATATTTGGACGATAATTTCAAGATAGAGAAGTAAGTGGGAGCCAATTGTTAAGTTAAAAATAAGAACCATTGCCATTTTTTGAGTCAAGATAGCTTACGACAACAAATTCAATCGTGTTTTTTTTACTAAAATCCAGTGAACCATAGTTTTCCAGAATGCATAAACCGTCATGTGAAATGACAAACGTTATGCCAGGCAATAAAATGAGTGCTACCTAGCATAAACGGTTAGAACTAAGTCAAAGCACGCTAGTGCAGTATGTCCCGAAATCCAAATTATAAAACTCTTGGGCCACCAGGTGCCCAGGCCTCTTGAATGATACTCATTAGGCTTAGTTCTGATTAGGGCTGTCTAAGGAGCATTTATTAATCAATTAGTAGAAGGTTTCTTTGAACTTCGATTATCTCTAAAGCAGAACTATCTTCGGACACCCCTCATTTTCATGACAATAATCGATTAAAACTGCACGAAATAGCGAAAACATTTTAGTACTGAAAATCTTTTCAGTACTAAAATGTTTTCGCTATTTCGTGCAGTTTTATCGTTTTGTACCACCAAAAAACTATTTGAATAA
>JAAAKL020004759.1:0-20384 GCA_010016065.2 Carybdea cf. marsupialis auct. non (Linnaeus, 1758) | reverse complement strand
GGGAACTCCAGGAAATAGAAACAGAAATTTTCAGGCCTAGCATAATTGATGAAACAAAACAATACAAAAAAATTAGAGGGGCAAGGTTGGGTTTCAGAGTGGCGTGGGGTGTGAAGGTGATGATTTAAAATGTCCAGAATGCACAAAAAGTAGGAGATTATTTGCAATTTAACAGCCACTTGATTGAATAGTTACATAATCTTTGCATATGCAATTAACCTCAGTGCAAGTATCCTAAAAATGATTTAAGGTGATACAAAATACTATTTTTCGTATCATGGTTCATTGAACTTTTTGGCTGGCCTTTTATTGAGCTAAAAATATCACCTTCTCATTGATATACATTACTACAATCCAGGTTATCACTTTCAACTTGTATTCCAACTCAATGTTCTCAGCAATTCACTTAGAGGATTCTCACACACAAGTAACAGTATTGAATGTTGTCCTTCTTCCATTTTTCAGATTAAAAATTAACACCTACCCACTTGATACACATTTGAGATACCATTATCACTGCCACTTGCAGTATCAGCAGTTACATGGTATTTGGAGCAAACTAAAGGACAGTACTCAGCAACTTCACCATTAGAAACTGTCCATCACATAATTCCTGTTTTAGTCTCTTATTACAATTGCTACAGAACTTAATAATAAAACATTGGTCCTTAAAACATTTTTAGAAGGCTTTACAACTAGTATTTACAAAAATAATTTAGTTTTTTATCGTTTACGGGTTATCAACACTTACTCAATAGGTGTTTACCCAAACCTTTTATTCTATCACCATTTTTTCAGGTTATTGTCTTCACTTACCAGCTTTATATCTAACTGAATTCTTGATTTCACTATAGCAAAATTCACTTAAAGTTGCCTTTAGCAAATTAGGTGATAAACTACAGGTACCAGTAGCTATAGATACAAAAAACATCAGAGGGAATGAGGCATCTGTAAGGACACTAAGATTTTCAATTGGCAAAAAGGGTACCTTACCAATAATAAACCTAATTAAATGAACCATATGTCTTTACTTCAGAATTTTTTAAAGGGCATACTAGATTTTTTTCACCCTGATCAAGGCTGAAGCCACTACTAGGAACGGTGTTGCTTTCCCCCTTCAGATGACAATCTTGCATTCTTACAGTCTCTGCAATACGTCTCAAAACACAGCTCCACACTTTACGAGAGCAGATGACAGAGTACAATACCTTTGTGATAATGGCAGGTAAACTCTAAGTAGGTTCAAACTCATAACCCTCTGATTGTGAGTCTGACACTCTACCACTATGCCAATACTGTCTCATCCTTTAAAAAATGTCTTCTGAATTATCCTAAGAATAGAATAAGGTACTTAGTCTGTATTAAAATCAATTTACATTGCTTCTTCTGATCACATATTTCCCTTTAGCTCTCTCTTACGACTATTTCATTATCAATGATTGCCCTTTCTGTCACTCCATCCATGAAGCTGCGCAATATTGGCATAATTGTGAATAGGGATACTCCAATCTGTTGAATGACCCCTAAGGATGTAATAAAGGCTAGCATATTCTGTATTTGGTATTGCAGATCTTTAAAAGTTGTACCAGCAATTCAGAATTGTTCAAACATACTAAAATCTGTATTATTTGTTATGAATGCTGTAACAGTTTGAATGTATTGGGAAATTCTCAGAGAATTTGAAAACAAACGGTCAAAAGGTCAAATGTTCATTTCTGTTACTTCCCAACACTTCATATGATCTGTTTAGATCATACCACATGTGACACATCCAGAGCATTCCAGATGCTACAACGTATTAAAATATCAATAATAGATCAAATACCAAAACAGAATATTTTCAATTGTTGAAAGTAGATGTTGTGGATGATGAAGCACTAAAGGATAATTTCAACCATTGCTATAATCAATTTTGACTGTAAAAGTAAAGTTTCATTATCTCCAAGGTGTAAATGGGTGTCATCATATAATGAAGGTATATTAGCAACCACCCAAGCATTGAACCCTGGTGGCTCCACAGACCACTTTATGAGAACTTTCCTTATGTGAGTAATGCTCCTTCAAAGTGGAAACCTGTTCAATAAGGCAATTTTAATCCATTCTTTCTAATTGGACTGACTATTGTAATAACATAGATGGACCACTCCCTTATACCAGAAAATACTACCACTTCTTTAGCAACCATAAAAACAGGATCACTCTCATAACAGTTTACTTATTCTTTTTGTGACTTGTATGTTGAGAAACTGACACCAAAAGGAAATTACCTTGCAGAAACAATTGTAAATCAAGACTGTAATATCTACTACGTATGGCACTGTTGTAACATTTGTCAATGCACTACAGTATGTATGAAATATACATGATTGTGGAGTAGTAGACATGCACCTACCAGACTGTGCTCATAAAAACCTTTGCTGTGGCTCCCTGAACAACTTAACATGGAGGTGTTTAGTATTAACAAATCACATTCAGAAGACCCAATGATTGACAAATCTGGGAAGATATGGCCAATTCAAGCATGTTGACAGTGATCACAACATATAAATTAGATATAATCAAAATAGGTTTGGTGTATTAAAGAAAGAGTGTGCATTACATAAAAAGCTGCAATGATGAGAGGGTGTATCCTGGAAATTAGTTTGATGTTTCAATTCTCCACCTCCCAATCAGTTTGTCTAACTTTACTCTGGCTATGCAGACTTAGCTTTGTGGTATGTGACCATTAGCAAGCTGCTTTTGAAAGGAAGTATGGTTTCTCGAGACACATAATGAATAGATGAGAAGGAAACAATCTGACAAACATTTAGCCAGAAGTGCCTCGTAACATCCTACTGGAGCCCAAAAGATGACACTGTACACTAAGAACTACCTGGATTTCAATACTTATGGAGTATTTATATAAGAAATCAGATCTTAGTAGCTAGCACTACTGTGATCATCATTGGATAGGGGACATGGGGATATTTTTGGTTGCTTAAAGTGAAATTAGAGGAACCAACTGATACAAACAGCTCTTTCATAGATTGTCTTTGGTCTGTAATGAACTCTCAGTTTGTGGATCAAGAGGGGGCTGGGACCCCCTCTGTAGAAAATCAAAATGGTAAAGACTTGTTTGAAACTTACAGTATATACACCTAACTTTAAAAATCTTGAATTGTTTAAGTTTAAGTTAACCATCAAAAATAGCAAGCCTAAGCAAGAAAAAATGATCTAAAGCCCCTAGGCAAGTGTCTGACTACACATTATATACATTAAGCTGATATCTATGACAATGATAACTATTTCTTTGCATGTTGGGAACCTGCAGCAGGGCAAATATATACATTTTCTATATATGTAAATAAATATATAAACATTGAAGACTACAAACTGCTACAAAAAGACTATAAAAACTTAAAAATCCTAGAAGCCAGCTACAGGCTTCAGCTGAAAAGCCTTCTTCAAGTAAGAAAATATATATAATTTAAAAATATAACAATGGGTACACAACCCTAAAAAGTAAGTTACAAAAAATTTGATCCGTAAGTAACTTTCCAAACTATTTACTGCTGTCAATAGTTAGGTTAGCTTTGTTCACATAACAGACACTATCATTTACGACATCCTTGCTTATAAAGTATACAAAAAACGCAGTCCCAATGAACTTAAAGAAGACTTAGGACTACTTTTCCCAATGCCTCAGTAATCAAATATATCAAAGAATAAAAAGATTGCATGCAAAAGCAACCAGTACTGATACTGCAATTTGAAATATAGCTGTACAGGCAACTAAAATTTAATACAACATCACCCTTCATTTGCTACGGTGAGCAAATTGTTAACGTTCAGCCCATTTTCAGTTTACTGTAGAAATATGTATATATGGCTTACGTCATTTACACACATAAGATTACTCGTTATTGGCAATATAGTCTGTAACCTTATGAGGTCTCATGCTTAGTGTGCTTATAATAAAGAATACATAAGCTATCATACTACAGTCATGTAGCAACTTCACTGGCGTTGCTCTAAATCCCTATTTTCATGGTACATAGAAGTATATAATAGGAATGAAAGCTGTCGGTGTCCTTTTATAAAGAAACGTCTCGACATGATAACTCGCCGTATTATTATGTTTGTTATTCAATTTGCAGAGCAATATATTGGCTGCGAAGATCAACAATATAAAAAGCTGCTATAACCAGCTGCCAAAGTTGTATTCGCAGAGGCAAGGTTTCCAAGTGTGTGGTATTTGGCAATCAGTCACTCCTAAGAAAACTAGTCAGGGGTATACACCCTGACGCTGCTATTGAAGTACTGTATGTTTATTCTGTATGGGACATAAATTCAGGTCAATTATAGATACCGCTATGCATCCAGCGACAACCAACCTAACTTGCTGTAGATTGCCTAGCTGCAGCGGTGGAACTACGGCCTTCCATGGCAAGGTTGCTGTGAAATTATTTTGTTCTTTGGCTTTGAATAATTCATCATCATTGATGATGTATCTGTTTCCACTGTTACCTTAACGTTTCACAACAATCGTACTCCGATATTGTCGATTTCTATCTTCTGCCATGGTTACTAATGTCAGATCTAGCATAACCATGAACTCCCAATATGAGTTAAGTTAAGACGGAAATTAACTAAAACGAGTGACTTCTCGTCTTCATGCGTTTAGCCTACCTATTGGTATTTGTGATATCAATGGTAAATAACTACCGTAAGCTCAAGATCTGGATGGGGAGCCGCTCTATCTCTTTCACTCCCATCGAATGGAACTGGGATTGTCTTGCAAATAAGACATAAAACGAGAAGCAGTGTCGACCTAATGGAAGGCTTAGGCCACAAGAAGATCTGTGTTCAATCTTAAAGGTAATTAGCGGTCTTGGTAAGAAGATTTAGCAATAAGCGGGCAGCAAAGTCAGTGCTTGCAACTGGTTAAAGCTGGATTAAGGGAAATGCTGAGCTAGCAGCGTCACATTGTCTTGTAAATTACAAACCTCAGCCTCATCAAAGGCAAATCCAACCTAAATTGCCACAAGCAAATTTCTTACCATCGTTGCATGCACTCCCTCCAATTAACTTACTTATGAGTTGGGGTACAAGGCTGGGATACATGTTAAGTGTCCATACAGCACTTGAATCTCATGCACTGAATTCATAGATCTACAGAATATGGAACAGGTAGGAGTTCAACTTCATATGCAAAATATGGAGCGAATAATTACCATCTGGAAAAGAGGGTGAGCAGTAGCAGACGGATCATGTCGAATTTCTACTAGCAACTCGTCACTTCAAACATGAAAAACTAAGCTCGTCTAGTGATAAGTTTTTATGCCTGTTGCTTATTACGGCTTTCACTGCTTCAAAAAATACATCGTTCTATATGCCTCAGTAAGTCACCATACATTAGCTTGTACAGAAAGAAAACAAAAACTTACCAAGCAATTGGAGCATGACCAACGTACAGCGTAGGGGTTGTAGTCTCTTCGACAGTCCACTCTAGTCATAAGTTCTTTAAAACTATCATACCAGACCTTAGCCATTTTATCCCGTGATATAATGTTGTTCAAACAAGAGCAGTGGGAGCTGTTCAGGGATACATTTCCCATAAATATGCTACGGCAATCCGTAGAAAGCGATTCCAACAAGTGATGGGAAGTACAAAACTCTAGCTTTCTATTCTCGACAGACGCCGTAAATCCTTCGATATCTACGAATGCATCATCGGAATCCGTAGGGCATAGCCCGTTAAACCATCCACTAGTATTGACAGTTGATGTATTACTCGTATTATTTCCAGTGCTACCAGCAATCGTGGTAACAGTTGTCGTCCCTCCAACGTACGCTAAAGTCACAATATTGAGATACACGAAAAACAACAGGGCTATGCGCTCATGTCCAACTGCGAAGAGTGGAATTCTGACCCAAAATTGCTTTACCTTCACAGTGTGGACTAGAGTCATGCAACTCATCAATTTGACTCTTCATTAGTCTGCTTCGAACATGACAGAACGGTAGAAAACAACTGTGATCATTCCCTCATCATTTCCGCGTGTCTGGCCTCCGACGCTAAAAATGCTCTGTGGGTCGCTGCTGATGATTTTTAAGGTTGTCATCCAGGTTTTCCTTAGTAGCCCAGAAAGAGCAGTGTTTACTGCGGCCACATTCAAACAACGAAACAGAGCAAATGATTCACTCTGACCTTTTTCATGCTTCCTCGATTTGACACTCCTGATATCCAATCAAATGACCTCTTATAATTGAGTTGTTAGTTTGAACTATTTTCCCGCCTTTTTAAAGTCGATTATTTCGCTCATTAAGAAATCCTTAATATCAATGGCTGGTGCTTCTGTTTCAGGATCTGATTCAGAAGTTACGTAGGTTAGAATGGTCACTGATTGTGCTGCTACTTACTTACACAGTCAAAATGAACAGTTGCAAAGCTATAAAAGCGAAACACCAGGGACTCGACGTATGTGTTGAGCATTGTAGGTCAACGTAGAAGTAGATTTCACCGAGGCCGAGCTAGTATATTTAAAAACATTCATCAAGGTTTAGCTACAGAGCTATTTTCCTAATTTGTAAATACGGTATACAATAAGGAAGGGATATGTGATTTATTTTGATATTTGTCTAGTTGCCTGTGAACTTTTTAACAAAACGGCCTCGTATTGTGAAGGTCGCTGCGAGCTTAAGACATCTTAAAACTAGGAACTTCTAGTTCTGAAAGGAGAGGGATTTCGATAAACATATGTTTTAGCGACTTTTAGAGGATGATCGCATTAGGTTCGTTTCACTAACTATTTCACACGGCTACTACAGATCAATTTTGTTTTAAACTTGATGAGGAAGTTGTTTTCTTTTCAAAAGTCAACAAGATAAAGATTGAAGTTCCTTATAGGGTGATAAATACACCGACAAGTAATAAAAGATAATACGGCAAAAAGGAACTATAGTTCAGACAACATTTCGTTTGCCTCCGACTTCCTCAGTTCTATTGGCAGTATGTGATGTAGTTAAAAGTGTCCAGGTATTTAAAATACCTACAAATTGATATCTTGAAGGAGATAGAACCAGTTGATAATTTGCATGGATCATAGAGACATTAGGCCTATACCGGTTTTACATCGATCTTATTCCACTTTTTTAATCGGTGTTACTAAAGACGCTCCACCGGATAATATAGCCCCAAATTGAACATATGGAAAAGGCGTTGTTAGACTTTCAAATTTTGCCGGCCCCCTGTTGCTGTAAAATATTCGAGATACGTAATTGAAAGCCGCCGAATTAATGGCCACTTAAATAGCGAGCCGTTAAGTAACGGATTAGTTGCTATTCACTGTTGCTGAAAACCGAAAAACATCAGTATCACTTATGACACAGCCAATTTAATAAATACAGTGGTGTTATAGAAACAATCTTGTACTTCTTCAAGAAAAAAGTTTAAATGAAAATGTTTCGATTTACGCCAAAAGCTCCTGAGAAGTCCACTTAAGTCCATTTTAAGTTTATACTTTTTTCACAGGGCTAATGCGGTCGGGAGGTATGTCCCTCATACTTTTTGTTACTTATCCGAATATCAGTTATGTTGATTACGGTGATTTTTTGTTCTGTTTAAGTTGCCCCCCTCCGTGTAGCGTGGGTATGGGCGTTGATCGATTTCAAAAACTGGGGGGTGGACTTTAGAGGTGGAATAGGCATTTATCCCTGGAAATGTTTAAAAATAGATGCTACTTGGCTTGCCTCCGTGGTCATTTTGTAGCCAAAAATGTTATGGCGATTGAGCAGATGGAATATCTCTCCGTACTCGGACGTGTGTCTAAGTTTAAGTGTCACGCATCAACCGTTGTTCAAATGTAACATGCGACATTTAAATGAAGGGTAGGATCTCGTTCAGCAATACACTTAAACAACGCAAATTTAAGACTACGTGAAGCTCCAATGTCCAGCGAAGTTTTTCTAAAGTTTTAGACATTATATGATAATCATACAAAATGTGATATTGTTCTTTACCGTATAATGTATATAAAGTCATACTACATATGGAAGTTTTGTTATGATATATTAATGATTTTGGAGTAAAATACATATATATACCCGGTAGGTCTAAGGCTAATACTATTCTTATAGCCAGTGTTAAACATATTTGGAATACGTAATGTGCTTAAGACAACGGAAGTCCTAGTACCCCGTTGCTTTCTATTGTAAAGTCGCTGTCGCAACCAGCGCAGGGTTGGGCAACTCCTTATCAATACCCAAGTTTTATTCTTCACTTTTATCTATTGGAGGAACTGTGATTTCTTTCATAGTTCCTCAGTCACTCACTCTCACTTCAAATGATTTCTGATTTATACAAGTTACACACCAATCAAAGAATGCTTAATTACAATAAATGAATTTGATAGGCTAAGGATAATCAAGGAGTGGTAAAGCATCATGTGTTAGTATTTGATTGGAAGTTATTATTAGGACTATGGTTAGTGATCACAGGAAGAGGAAATCATACATATAAAGGGATCACGTGTAGTGTAAAACGCTATCATGACACTATGTCTTAGCTACAACCCTAAGTCAACGGCTGCATTGACACAAGTAGCATGATCTTGATACAAATAGTTTAGAAAACGTGTTTTGATTTGCTTCTTGGTGGATTGTGAAATGTTTGATCTGAAAATTGGTACGTTAAAACACGAAAGAATTTGCACGGGAATAACTGCAGGGTCAAACGTGCGCCAATGGTTCTAACTGTTCTCTAGCACCACTGCCAGTTGTAATGTGTATCATTGCACGTAGACAACGAGATGGGGATTGATTTTAGGGAAAATAACTTTTTAATGATACAGTTTGTGATGCCGATTGATCATTAAATTGTATGTTTACTAGAATTTTACTACTTCACTACTACTAGAGTGTATTTGGTATAAAAAATAGTACCAACTTGTAGCTTCTATGAGACTCTAAAAAGGACTGAATCTAGCTTCCAATTGTTTCCAACTGCGAAAAAGTGTAGTCACGAGTATTGGCCCCCATTAGTTAAAATAGCGCGGTAAGGTCCGCCATCTTACGTAACATTGTTTGTATGCTTTGTGTGATGGGGACTGAAATGGTGTCCAACGACTGACCTCACTTTAAGACGGAAGACGCTCCCTCCAGTGATTTTTAGAGATCAGTGGCAGTTACAGTATGCGAAAGTTTCTTTGGAAAAAATGACTTGTTTGACATCAACAGTATCTTCACAACATTGGCAACTTGTGCAAATCTAGGACAAAAGCTTGACGATTGCCCAAAAAAGGTGGGCAAATACTATTCCCCCTCTTTAAAGAGTGAACCGATCGACGCCCAGGAGCGTGTGATCTGCCTTATTGCCAATCTTTGCCATGCGGTCAGAAGGTGATAGAGAATTTTGTGTTATAAAGTGACACACTTTGTTGCACAAACATTCTATCAGTTCGGAAATGAGATGTATTTCTTGCTTGTGTTATTTGTAGCTCACAAATACTCTATTCGGTCTTGCATTCTTCAGAGAAAATTTGAAAAAGTAGTGTGGAAGGTATTAAAGAAATAAAACCCTGGCTGAACATGTCTATTGATTCCCTAATTATGGGTAATGATACTGATGGTCAACTGCGAGACCAGATAAGAACGTACTTGACGTTTGATATCTTACTTGAGCTACGAAAAACGACGGTAAATCATATATCATATCCTATTTTTTGCTTTCTGGACGATTAAAGAAGACTTAGTTAAGTTAAAACTTGAGGGGATATTTCTGTTGTATGTTGTCAACTTCTCTAAACTTCATCTTAGGAGGAATGATTACTAATAAACTTACTCAAGGTAGTAGCATATTTAATGCAAGGACAGAGTAGAACATAGCTACAGAACAAAGTGAAGATTTACATTTCATGAGAAGGGTGGTTGATGCCTAAACTTATAAAATGTAACAGATATCAAGTAACTTTCTTCCTACACAGAAAAAAGGATACAAGGAAAGGGCAACACCCCATGCACAGGCAATTATAATGGTATGAAATTTAAGAGGAGACAAAATTTGGTGCAATCTTCAAAATCTGTACCAAAGTCCAGGCATAAATCATGGAGGTACGAAGTGGCAGGTGATCAAGCTTGGTAGAGTCAAATGATCTCTATACTTTTCGATTTAGAAGAGATACTAGTGAAAAATGAAGATGTCCCTACCCGGATTCGAAACCGGGACCCATGCATTCCCGGCATGTTGCTCTACCAACTGAGCTATGGTGACCCGGTGATAACTATTTTCAAATTCTCTCTTCTCTATACATTTCCTTCTACGTTGGATACTTAAACTTGAATGAAGAAAGCTATGATATGTAGCAAAACGCTAGTGTATCTTTCTTTATCGCCCTACCGTTTCTGAATATATCCCTGCGCCCCTAAATGTATGTATTGTCTAACCATTGTTCTGATCGGGTGTCATGCACCACAAAAAGAACAAACTATGCTTCGTATGATTGTATACAAAGGTGGAGGAGGACAGAGGAAAAGGCACCGATGGGATTGTTAAGGCGTCACCGCAATTGAGTATATGATCGATAACGTAGCCCAACTTGAAATGAATATTTACGGTAAGAGCTCTTTTGAGATGAAAACAATCCATATGATATTTGACTGAGAGACTAGAGACGTATTTGAGAGAGTCAGTACAAAGAGAAGCAGACCAAAAAGAGTTCAGGAGTACGCAAAACACCTATGGCCTCTCCTAGATTTATAAACAATTATCGCCAAAGAGTGCCTACATCTCAGATTTACAAAATATTGTGAAACGATGTGGTCAAGTTAAGCACTTGTTACATTCCTCCAGTTAGAAGCATAAAAAGCTCGTTTATCTTTTACAATAGGGGATATCCTCTTGGCTGAGCAACAAATTTTAGACTTACACATATACCATAAACATTTGAAACGATTCATTGTACTACAGAACTTAAAGAGACAATTGAACAACGGGCTCATTTTGACCAAGAAGCTTTTCGCCGATTCTCGTCAGTTAATCTACATCGGTAAAGAATGAATGCAGCGGAAGATATTACAATGGACATCTTAGAATTTTAAGTAAGGGGCGTTCTTAGTTTCATCTTGCTGTGATAGAGCCTACCTATATTTCATCTTTTCAACCTAGCTTGCGTAGGAAAAAGGAGTTTGTGTTTATAATGCCCATGTTTTAGCGTCCCTAACTTCATGTTATGTTCTCTTGTACGTCCGTATATTGTTAGCTTCGATCCTTTATGTATAAATAGTCTCATTGTACTGTTTCTTGACCCACGTAGATCAACTGACGAGAACCGGCGAAAAGCTTTTTGGTCAAAATGAGTTGCCTTCTTCATTGTCTCTTTATGCATATAAACGAAAGAACTCCAAAAAGGCATCTACATGATTGTGGAAAGGTGCACCATGGTTATGCGGTACATCTTAAGCAGATGTTGTGTTGATCAGTTTTGTTACAAGCTCTTTTGCTCTTATTGTAATGCTTAGTTAGTCTAAAATGGATATGTAAGTAAATAACACCATATCATAAGTCTGTCTTTACTCTGAAAGCTGGAATTGTTTATACTTCGTTGCACGAAGGAAGCTCTCTCTGCTAAAGTAGAAAAAAAGAGTCCCATAAGACAAGTTGTACTGACATTTGCACAAAGCAGAAGTGAGACCCTCGTATATATTACTTTGTAAAGAAGGAACATAGCTCTATCGAGAACGCGACTCGTATCTAACTTTATTCGAGAAGAATGTAAAGATGTGAGATGGGTGCGTGCCTCGAAAAGTCACTAAAGAAAACGACGTATATTAACATCGAGATTCCCCCATGAGACCAACATCATCGTAACATACTACCTCCTCAAGCACCAGCTGAGCAATGACAAAATCGTTCTCAATCAAACTCATCATCTCGAACATTTTCTTCTCGTCCCCATACCATGTATTTGGCTTTGGATAAATTGACTCGCTTGAGGAAGACTTTTCCTTGGTCGAGTCACATGGTGCAGTAAGGTTGATCTGACCTCTTTAATGATGGAAAATTGTTCTAATTATCACTCAAGGGTTTGGGAAGCTATATTCATTAAGGCTGATCATTCCAGTTTATTCACTGAGCTCTCATCCTCAGAGGTTGCAACATGACTGCGACGTCAGGGGCGGATCTGCATACATTCTTTAGAGCTGTATAGGTACAGTTGAGTAATCATCGATATAAATCATGTTATATGAGAATCTTGTGGAACCACAGATAAATAATGAATACATTCCATCTCGTAAATGTTTTCCTTACATTACTGTCACTCAGACTATCGATCTGTTTAACGCCTATTAAAAGTCAAGGAGTACTCTACCTTAGAGAGAAAGAAATTGAAATGACGGTCTTTAGTAGTTGAAAGAAAAATTGAATCGTCGGGTAGTGTGCGCCACAGTCCGGCTGGTAAAGCTACATACAGCCTTTCAGAGGGTCTCATGTTATAATTGCGCTAGTAAAATGATCTTCTCCTCAATTTCTTCCAGAAGGTTTTGAACACAGGAACTTCACCAGTACGATGTACAAAAAAGAAATGTAGACATTGAGGAAACTTTTTTTAATCAGGCTTCTTTCCGCTTAGTGATTGATAGAAAGATAGGTATAATCATTTATTCTGTATATGTTATTTTCGGAAGGGGATGCGAGAACTGCTTGATGTCTCTGAATTGCTGAGGATAAGGAAGTACTATAGGTTAAGAACTACTGTCCTAAGGCAAAAATCTGATTTTTCTCTATAGACTGCGGCACTATTCATGCATTCGATTTGGAACGAGTTTCGTGTTTTCAACAACTTATTTTCAGCAACAATCTCACCACAACACCACCGTAACGACTTGCGGCTTTTGCTTGCTCAATAACACGTACTTTAATCTTCACACAAAAGTATTGTTCACAGACAGTAAACAAGCACATGAGCTGCAAGAACTATAGTGTGGAAAGCAAAAGCATGGATTATAGTGAAGTATCTGTTGCACTCGGACCTCACTATCTGATCTGTTCATACCTCCTAGCAATCACGTGTATGATTCATTTGTTATTCATGGGTGTTTTATCGTTAAAAATATAACAGGAACAAACAGCATTGAGCAACCGACATACGTGCTTTATGGCTTTTGAGAAGCGCTACGGACAGGTTACTGCGGACAGCAACAGCCGGCCAGTAAGAACACTGAGTTTGCAATGACACACTTCCTGTTAGAACTTTACATTGTAGTTGCGATAAAAGAAAGAGATGTTCAGTTAGACTACGATGATAGACGAAACATTTCTTCTTTGAGTTCCATTCTTATCAATTTGGTGCCGTGACCAGTTCCTGGAGTTTATACGTTTACCTTTACACAAGAAGAAAATAACAGTTTGTGAAGAATAAAAGTCGTTTTTAGCTTTTGTATCAACCTTAAACGTTTGAAGTGAAACTCAATAGAAAAAATATGTTTGAACAATTACAAAGAATCAACTTTCTAAGGACAGAAAATATCATGGATGAGGAGATGCGAACTGCAGTGATGTTATGCATCCGACATCAGTAGGTCAAGGCAGCGCGTATCGAAAAACATGCTTTCAAAAGGTGCTCATTTGTGTTTAAAGGGTTTACATGATACTCTACAACAGTAAACCTTGGAACATGCACGGAATGGAGCTCAGATCTTTTGCTAAGAAGCCAAAGTGATATCTTATTTTAACAGCAAGAGCGCTTCATCTTTGTGCTGTACCTGACATCATTAGATACTGGGTTTATTACGGCTTTATGAACACTCAAAGCTGATATTTTTTGGTTATGCATAGCATACATACTGTTTAGGAAACAATTTTTAAAGTGATACTGTTACTTTTTAGCCAATAAATTTTGCTTGAAATGGAGAGGTGAGAAAATACTCCGAATTGCAAGATATATTTTGAATATTTGGCTACTAAAGTTTGTACTGGGTTAAAGACAAGTCTGAAGCGATTACTGCAAGGCAGGTGTCCCTTATGATAGCAATGACATGGCTTTTGCAATGAATTACTCATAACGTATGTAACCTACAGGATCAAGTTACATTGTTAAGCTTCTTGAGCCAATTATGGGCTTAATGAACAGCTACCGAGTCTTCTGTTGTTCAACTATTTACCAACGTACTGTTGCTAGTATGGTAACAAGCAAATCTTAGCGTAGACCATAAAAGAAGAAATCATTTTAATATGCCTTGCAACCCTATGAAGTTGGAGACTGTTGCGTACTCATCGAGCACGACTCTCCTAGAATGACAAAGTTAACTTAACACGATATGGAGGATTGTTACAATGACATATTTAAGAAAGTATTAAACAAACAATCTATTGTATCACTTGCTTCCTACTCCTCCAATTTTCATTAGCATGCCTAGCTTAAATTTAAGGAATCCTAAACTGGAAGCTTCTCGGAATTGGCTGGTTAGTGAACAACCAAGTCCGTAGGCGTTCCAAAATTATTGAGGTTCTATTCAGAAGAGCAGCTATTTTTCTCGGATAAGAGCTCAAATATCAAATGACCAGTAGTTGCAAATAGTGAGTAACAAATTAATTTTCATTCAAAGGGCCTTCAAATTCCTTACTAGTCTTCCCATCTTCTTTTTGTGCTGTTCTATTTCCACTACACTTACCGTAAATTTAACCGCAGATCTACTTGATTCCTTACAGATTTTACGCATTCAAAGTGTAAGTACGGGGGCTAAAGTGCTGCGGCTAAAGTGCAGCGGCTAAAGTGCAGCGGCTAAAATGCAGCGGCTAGCATTTGGAAGAACAGATAGTTCCCCCACACAACCGCAGCAACATTAGCTTGTAGAAAAAGTGAAGTAGAAGAGACAAGGTCACCACACACGTTTTACAGGAACCTGTGGAAACTGGACGGGGGGTGGGGGGTGGGGTAGATCATATTATGGGGTTAGTGCCTCGTGTCCCCTAGTACCCCCATTCATGAATCCTTAGATCTGCAACTGCACTATTAAATTAAATGTCCCTCGCGCTGTAAAAATTTTTGAACATGGAGAATAATCTTTGGCTGGAAGAGGGATTCCTGTAGTCTATTGGTAATCAAACATGGGGTGAGAGTACGTCCTTTAGAAATGTTTACATCTGATAAAACAAGTTGATTGAAATCGGATTACTGCGACAGGAGTAAGGGATAACCTTTCTTTGATAAAGTCTTCAAAGCAATCCAAATAAATACAAACCATACGACCAAACGTATCACACATCACAACTTGTATACAAGCATGTGACAATATTTTTCTTGCTCAAGATATAGTGTTATTCGAAGGGTTTTTAACAGACGAGCACATTTATAAAGAAATATTATAACTAGAATAGTATATGTAAGCATGGAGAAGTTTTACAAATGGGGAGTTGTGCAAACATTTACGGTAGCTGTGAAGTTTGCATGGCCTTAGATACAGTCCTAGCAAGAACTAGCTTGTCTTCGAGAGTCGTAAAAATAAGATCACGCCCCCACGTCAGATCGTTTCATCGCATTTTTTACATAAGCACGATACTTTAAGCTCGTTAATAAAACGCCGTATGTATATTTCAATCGGAAAATCATCCACTTGGCATTGGAATGAAATTGCCTTACATGACCTGCTTGATTTAAATCTCCGTCAATTTCTTTCTACCTCCCGTAGCATTTCTGTTGTCAAATCGCATTAGTGGATCTAACTGCACACTACACAGCGAACGATGACATTTCTACGCCAGATAGCTGTGGCCACAAAAATTCAATTTCTTTGTCGTCCAATTAAATCTTTAAAAGGATTTATGAAAACACAATGATTGAGCTAGACATGCATACTTCACTACATTATTTGAAAGCCTAAGATTAGAGAGAATTCCTACCTTAGAAAGAATTCTTCGTGGAGATATGCAAAACATTGGCTATTCCCAGCTTCTTTGAAATTGTCAGAGATAATTCTTTGTGGTAGGTAGCGTTTTAAATCAGAAAGAAATAAAGGGCTTGCATGCGACGACTCATGCTAACCGGCAAAGGTGTAGAGGATAAGGTGTGAAAAATTGAAAATCGCGTCCGTAATTTCTACTCCTTTTGATGAAAAGGATTGCTTAGTTTACACAGAAGTTGAGAATTTAAAGGAGCTACGGAAACGATCCATTGGAAACTTGCCTCGTCGACTCAAAATAGCAAACGTCGCGTATTGTTATAAATTATTATTAAGAACAGGGCCAGGTTACACTGACCACTGACGTGGGAAAGCGACCACGCCTCTTTGTTACACACATATACAAGTCTAGGTGCTTCAAATTTTTGACAAATATTAGCTTTTTGTTTGTTGGAAGGATCTTTGTGGTGGCGGCTAGGCCTTGTCCCTCTTAAATCTGACCTGAGTATGGATTTTGTGATTGATTTGATGTAATAACTTGAATTTTCGTCATTGCAAAGAATAGCTATTGAGACAACTTACCAATTGTCGGAGGTCATAATGGTGCGACGGACTTGGGCGAACAAGATGAAATCAGGCCAATGTGACCATAATTCTCGTTCATACAGTCTTGGTTTGCATCAATGATCCAAGTGTAATAACAATAAAAAAATAATGACAAAAATAATAATAATAATAATAAAAATCATCATCATCATCATCATCATCATTATAATTATAATATGTTATGATCCGTCTAGCAGAAAAAATTCGACAGTTACAACGGCTTGACTCAATGTTGTGACACACAATAATAATAATAATAATTTTCTGTTAAAAATCAATATTGACAAACTGTTTCTCAAAAGTGTTCATAATGCAGCAAAAATGCATAAGGTCATATTGAAAAGAGAGTAGTTAAGTAATACGTGCTAAGTAAGAATACTTTGAGAACAATCTGATGTTAAACGTCATCAATAAATAGCATGCCTTCTAAAAACCTTGATGTTAAGCTCTGATTTTATTTCTTAAAAGTGTCACCTTGAAGAAGATCACCCCATGTTCTTCTTGGAATATTTTTTTGTCATGCTACAAGACAAGATCACATTATGCTGCTATTCTTCACTGGAATATTTGATGCCCTTATTTGGAGAAAATATCTATTGCTGCCTTGTATCTGACCCTATTATCCTGAATGAAGTAAAACAATAACTGAATAACAATCTCTTATCCAATGTTTACCTTGCAAAAGACATCAGAATGGCCTCAGGGAGAAGAAAGCACCCCCCGAAACAGAATACCGAACCAGTGAAACACATACAACCCCTCCTACATCAACAGCATGTGTAAAACTATCAAACGAAGCTTCTGGCAATGCAATATTGGATCGTCACTTCTTCACAGTCTCCACCTGTCCGAAGACACTTTAAAAACCCAAGGATCCTGTCCCATAACCTAAAATCAGTAACACCTTTCAAGGCAAAATATGAAGTTTTGCAGTATTAACTTCCTCTAAGGAGTCCATCTCTGCATACAGTAACATCTATTCATAAATTGAAAATGTTTTATTGGTGTCAATAGCAAAGGAAAGCAAAAGCAAAGGTCAAATCATAGATCTGAATAATTTATTCAGATCTATGGTCAAATGTCCCGCTGGACTCTGATTTGGAAGGCAAGCATGGGCAATGCCTTCTGTACCTCCTTTGCACTGATTTCAATTTAGAGTTTTAGTCCAAGACCCAATAGCTTAAGAGGCCTGTTAGCAACCCTACTAGACGCCTTCATTACTTGTTGATAGGAACAGCCGCTTCCTAAATTATTGAATAAGTTTGTTTATGGTATAGAACAGGAAGTTGTGGAGCCATTTTTGAACTTATACTCCTCAAAGTACCACATTGTCAGAATGGAACTCAAAAAGGAAGGAATGAAACTATGTAGTCAAAGTAGACAATCAGAACTCTGGCTGACAAATTGATGTTATTTTGACCAATCTGTTCCTGTAGAACTGTGCATTTAACCGAAAAGGCTCATTGCAAAGACAAATTCTTTCTCTCTAGTCAACAACAGGTTTTTTGTTTTAAGTGGAACGATTCCAGAGCGGCCAAGTGAAAGGTAGACCTAACCTTACCTATTATGCAGAAGCGGTCACCCTTACACATTTTCGAACAGTCTGGGTTTTCAAGCAAGTGCTGCCCAATGATGAAGTCACATTGCAAATTGTTGAATTTAGATATTCAAAATCTACTTACTACTTTCTATGTAATGTTTGTAGAGTAATCATAAAGAGAACATTCCTAACGTTCTTAAAAAGTCAATGACACGTAAATAACTTTCAGTTTTACAAATATCAGTAGTAGCAGAGTAGGAGAGAGAGCTTAAATGGAAAAGAGATAATTGATATTGTCATATTCATGTGATGTGCCACTGTTCGAGTTACATTATCACGTTTTTGAAAGATTATCCTGGCGAGGTTGATGATCGATTTACAGAATTTAGGTCATGAATTAGCTCCCTCTATTACTAATCTACCTAACTATTTTTTCACAGCTGGAGACGTCACGATATCACAAAAATTTTCCTTTCTCAATATGATTTTAAGGGGTTGTGATAAGATCCACAGCTAGATCTATCACGATGTTACAACAACTTTTCTCTCTTGTTATGATTTACTTGATAAATGATAGAATAATGATAAGAAACAAAGAATTTTGCAGGAAAAAATACTCCTAAAACTAGCCCCACACCAACCCAAAGAGAGATGCCTTATGTCAAGGGTACGGTGCCCCTTTTTTTGCCAACCCAAGAATTTCCTAGGGCTATAACAAGTAAGGCAAATGTCGTTTTTCCTCTTAGCATATTACTGCCTGATTTGCGCCGAAGTATGTAACAGTTTCTTATCTGCGTTTATGTAATACACGCTCCCCGAGTTTTCCTTGACGCAATGCAAAAATTATTCTTCCAAAGCATTGGTCAAAACGTTAATATGCAAAATGAAATAGAGTGGATGGCACAAAAAAGTAAAAAGAAATTGTCTCTGATCTATTCAATATATAGCATGATATGACATTCTCAAGCCCTGCGACCCACTTATTATTTTAGAAAAGCAATAAGTTATTTTGTTGAATATGTATTATCAGACATGAAGTAAATCATGCTGTTATTTTCAACAACGTGTCCTAATCTCCTCATTTCCTATCAATTCTTTGTAAAACTTTCTACCTTCATTCCAGATGATTGCTGTGACCAGTTTTTGACGAAAACTCTTAACAGTGCTAAAGATCAAAGTTACAAATAGCTTATTGGAAACAAATATCATCTTGCCCTTTTAAACATTTCTAATATATTTCCTAGCAGTATCCAATCCGAATTCTTGCTTCGCTAACATCTCATTTCTGATACTAAAAGTAGCAGTGAGCTCTTTGCACAAGACACATCTTTTTGGTCCCCGAATTTTTTAAGTGTTTGATAATGTTCTCGCACAGTTTAGGTTCATCATGAGAATATCTTTAAAGATAAAAATCTCAGAATACAGGTCTGTCTTTATCATACAAATCTTTTATCGAAACGAGAGAGTATGAAAGTTGTGTTTTTGGAAAGATAATAGGAAACAGAAGTATCCATGTGGCGGCATATGTTCTATTTCCATACTATCTTTTCAAGAACGAATTGTTTTGTTGGTGAATACTTCCAGAGCTTGTTTCTCCCTCAGTTGGTTCTATTGACATCACTTTAAGAGTGTTCAAAAACTGACTGGGGCAAATTCTTCATTAATCGCAGAAACAGTTTGATTTATGACGTCTATGACCAAATTCATCGTTAACAGATTTCGGTTGGTGTGCAGAACTTTTGCTTCCACGTCTTCAAGATATTGGGGAACCGTTTGATTTGATTTCGTCTGCTTGTGAGGAAATTTTATACCTATTCTCTGAATAATAGAAAAATAACTCAAAGTTTCCAATGATCCTAATGCCAACCAAAGTTATTTGTGTTAAATTCGCCCAACTTTGACAAATGATCTCAGAGTCTTTCCTTTTACGAGGTTGTGGAAAAAGTGTTGCCACAAACGTATTGGTGATCGCGAATGACGCAAGACCTTGATTCAACCCAAAAAAGCTCATCAAATGTTACATTGAAAATGAAGACATGTTTAATTACCCGTCACCCATAAAGCAAGACCATTTTTGTTACAAGTATCCCCACTGAGAATGTAGTAAAGCGGACGCTCTCCAAGTAGTAAATACATGACACTTCGTTGAATTTGTTAAAGTTACAAGGGTTTAAATTTTTATGTGTTGACTTTGCCTGTTAACCATTTCAAGCAGAGGCGCACTATATAGCACAATATAGAAATAGTTTGTTGGTGGTACAAAACAGTAAAACTGCACGAAACAGCGAAAATATTTTAGTACTGAAAAGCTTTTTTCGTCTGACACTCCTCAGAGTACAAAATCGTCAGAATTGAGATAGGA
>JAAAKL020004758.1:0-20387 GCA_010016065.2 Carybdea cf. marsupialis auct. non (Linnaeus, 1758) | reverse complement strand
CCTCAGTAATCAGGTCTTATTGTGTACATTGTTTACTTTCTAATGGATTCATTCCACAAGTTTACAAGTAATGTTGATTGCACCCATGTGAGTACTTCATGCCCAATAATGTGTGTGGCAGTTTGATGATTACCATTATTTATTTGATAAAGGCATACAAGATAAGCATTACCATACAACAGCCCAGTAACAATTGAATGAAGTCAGTTTTATTTTACAATCTTAACTAATCAACAGCAACAGTTCTTGCTGTTGGCTGTTGCTTTTTTGTCACATTTGGACTAAGGTACCAGTTCTAAAGTGATCCATAAGTGGTATCTGTCGTTTGATGACACAGTGTTATAGTCAGACCAGGATTACCCATAGAATCACCACTTCTTTTGAATAGTACTCATTCATGATGATTTATCTCCCTGTTTTCGGATGTGCAAAGTGAGTAGTATTCAATCCAGGTGTTACTTTGAAATCCCCAAAGTTTGTGAGCATTTTCAAGTAAGACTCTGGTACAGAATTGGTGATGAAGTTACTTAAGTGTATAATTGTATGTGGCAAAAGAATAGGACCATTTTGATAGAATATAGCAGAGTAGATAACAAAGAATCATGAAAAAGTTTGTATAATCTTCAAGAACTCAACTTAACTTCATGAAACATAAACAGAACTAAGATTGCAAAACAACAACTCTGCATGGTGATGTATGTGGAAAATGTTCATCATAGGGAGCTGGCAGAAACACACCTGAACATATTTAAGGTGAACTGTTTTCTACAGTGTGAGGTCATTACTTATTAACAGTGCAACAATTCTTTACCATTTAAACCAACAATGCAATAAGTGTAAAAGCAATGAGGAGCAAATTTAGAGAACTCCCAAGAACCTTTCAACAGCAGTGTCATACGTCATGTGTCTAACTACCAGCAACATATTGGGGAAGGTATAGAAAAAACATGTGGTTCTTGTATTTTTACTTGAAGATTAAACAGCTGAAACTAAGAAGTGAAAGATAACCAACGTTGTTGGAAGGATAGGACCCATATTCCCAGTGGTTAATGCTCTGTATACCTTTTTTGTCTACATGCCTTTATATAGTCTTATATATGTCTGTATGGACTATTCATGTTGGAAACATTTTGGAGTAAATTATTCAGACTAATATCTTTCTTTGTAGTTAGTTGTCTTTTACTACATTCGGTTTATGCTGGCAGTTGTCTGTGCAGCCTGTGAGACGTACTTTTATAAGTAAGTATGACATTGAAAATTTTGCTTATTAACACAAACAGTGCAATTTTTAAGCTACTTTAAACCTTAAAAGGTTGCAAAGAGAATGGAAAGCATGGAAATGCATGTAATGTTTCTTATGGATAGTTGCTTATATAAAGTTAACAGAGACCTTTGGAATACTTTTCTTTATTCACATTTTACGAAGCTGGTTCCGACTGTAAAAGGTATAAAAAGTACCAGCTAGATAATTTAATTCAGTAGTAAAAAGATCCAGGAGCCTGAAAATTGCAATGTTCACCTAAGATGACTTTTTTGTCAAGTGTTTTTGAGTCCTGGTGGTAACATACTATTTTGTTTTGGCACTGTCTTTTCAAACATGTTTTCGTAATCTCCACTCCTAGATGAGACCCATTCAACTTCATGTGACTTGCTTTGTATCTCTGTGTTACTGCCATTGACCATAGACTGCTTTTTAAAGTTGGATGACCAATTCTTATCGTTACATCACCACTATGTAAATGCCAGTTGTGCCATGTTGTTCTTTTATCATTTTTGGTTTGATGACATAGTCGCTGTTATGTGCGGTATAAATACTTCCCTCCTTGTATACCTAGCCCTCTATGTTCCATCACATGGTAGGGATCCTGAATAAAGAACTCATGTCAACGTTTTAAAGAGGAAATCTCGTACGCAACCCCATACCTAGAGTCATCTGTAACCTAACACTCAGGCTTAACCCAAAATGTGTCAATCCTCGGTTACATTTTGTCACAATTGCAGTACTCAAGATAAAAACTAGACCTTTGACTGTTGTGTAAGAAAGAGTTTAGCGATATGGTAGAAAGAGAAATTTTCCCGCAACTTTATTTACTTCATTTCACATTCATATATTATTGACATGTTTATAACATATGCAATGCCACATTAGTAAATGAGGCAACATGTCTGGCTACCAACAGCTATCCTCAAACCAGGAATGGTATTACAAATCTGGATAGTGTTTGACTATGTTGATTTATCGAGTTAAAATGCCATCAACAACAATTATAATCATCATCGTCATGGTAATCATCATCAATCACCAATGTAACAAACACCATTGCCCGTTGTCTTCACTGTCAGTATGGACATCATCGTCATTGTTATCTGCTTATTATTATTTTTAGCATCGTTGAAATCATCTCCATGGTGATCATCGTTATAATCATGATCAGTAGCATATCATATGTTATCATAATCATCATCGCCATTAGTGCTTCTACTTTTTTGTTGTTGTTATCAGTATTTATTATTGTTGTTATCACTTTCTTTATGTTACTTGAAACCTGTTGATGGTACAGAATAATAAAACTGCACGAAATAGTGAATTCAGTTTCTACTTAAGAGCTTTTGTCGTCTCACACTCCTCAGGGTGCAAAATCGTCAGAATATTAATTGAAAAGCGAATCAATGAAATTTTTACCCAGTGTTGTTTTCAAAATAGACAATGAGAATTTTTATATTCTTTATGTTGCGTGCATTCTCTGCTTTCTTAGCTGTGGCGTTACTATGTTATTGTGTGTATAGAAGCCGCTTCTTTCTTGGACTTAGGTTTCTGAGAATGTTTTATAGTACTATCCTTGTCACACTTGTCACACATTTGACAACAACCCTTTGGCTGAAAGGGAGAAATCGTTAACACAACTTCCTTACCTTTACCTTTAGGTCAGTTATCTATCAATTTGGTCCACATGTTGCCAGACTCCTTTTTATCTTCTTGGTATTTAGCTCAGGAATGTTCATTTCAGCAGCCGGTACGTTCATTTGATGTAGTAAACATGTTCCTTCAAGTAAGAAGTGGGAGGTGATTACTTTGCGCATTATTTGTTGATTTTAAGTGGAATCTTTGTCATAAGGCTAACGCTTGTGATTGTGTAATCTTTAGAAGCAAGCATTGTTTGCTTTGCTCGAGTGCTTTAATGGTACACGACCAGGGCGATCTAAATAACAGGCCTTGACAACATGAAAATGGGGGCTGCGACTGGGGGCCTTCCGAAAATTTGGAATAATCTAACCTTTCGTCCTAAACTATGATATATGCAATTTATCATTGCTGTGTACTGAATTAAGAAGTCATAACAGTAGCTGATGTACGCGGCAGACAGTAGACAGCAGGCAGATGCTCATATTTGCAATGAAGATGACACTTTACTGTTAAAGGAACGGTCATTATTCAATCTTTTGAGGTGAAATTGTGTCTTTAATATGACCTTATGCATCATTTAGTGGATATCTGGCAATGAGTAGATGGGGTTCACTTGCTATATATATCCCCAATAATCAATAATAGGGGAAATTTGGTCTTTTCTGAGGATGTTTGTCCCGGAGTACATGACTCAGTTAGAAGGTAATTTAAAGACGTAAAGGGGTTGATGTCTAAGGAAGGAATGCAATCAGTTCTTGGCAATCCCTGGTAAAATAGTGTAGATAGTTTCTGTGATCTTGATTATCAATACCGCTATTTATTTGATAGCTTTTCGTATGATTTTTGTGATGTAATTTATTTTTAATCACAATACTTTTTGGGACTTCTCCGCGGGTTCAGCCATTACCAGCCGAAGTCATGCTGTCAAACAAAAACTGCCTTGCAAATGTTGTTTGATGTACTGTAATGGAAATTACAATCAGAGTAACAAGGAACGTGTATTTTGACTCCCTACGGACCTGGAAGAAGGAGAAAGGCGGCTTAGAGTTATGCCTCGAAACAATATACGGTACTCCAAATACACTGTTGTCTGTCAAGGCCATTTTCCTCCAGGATACAAGACAATTACTGTTCGTGGTAAAAGAGATCTGTCAACCTGCCCTCAATATTCGAATGCGTTAAGCCAAGTTTGATTGCGACTCCCCAGCTCGTCGGAGAATTGCAACAACAACTTTTCCATAAAGTAGAAGTACTTTGCCAGACGAGATAGACTTGTTCTTGCGACAGGATATGGTAACATCTTTTTATACCGTGTGCGAGCATATAATCCGTAAGGAATTAAAGCTTTTGGGGGTTCTTCTGTTGTATCTCCTGATGCTTTTATTATTATACCCGATATGGCGTATTGTTACTCTTTATTTTATGAATAATTACACAGTAAAACAAAAGCAGATCGACGATCAATTCACACCAAGAAACAAAGTCTTGCAGAAGCCTTACGTTATTCAGAAGATCAAATGAGGCTCGTCTCCGAAATAGGTCCTTCAAGAAAACCAAAATAATCGTCTTCCTCTGAAAAAGCTGTGGAAAGTTTAGCGGCTACGTACTCCCTTGGTAACTATTCGCTATTGTCGACGTAACAAAGTGGCTATGGTATACAAATAGAACACTATTTCACGTTGGAGAAGGCCTATGAGCAATCTGAATAGAATACTGTGATGTGTAATTACTGCAAATGTCACTTCATTGTGTATGCCAAGTCAACCTATGATATTTATGTGATCGTTTGATTTTGATCACGTCATATTTAGATCTTGTTAAGAGGTACAATGAGATAATAATAGAAGAGGAAGCGTCACTTCGTCATCGCACAAAAACACAAGTTACGTTATCTACTTAGATCGCATACTCGCGTTAATTTATTCCTTAATCTAAAAAAAGGGCAGTTGTAGCTACATGCCAGGTTCTAGTTCAACTGTCTCTGTATGATAGTGAAGCAAGTATGCATGACTTCATATGATGAAGGGAGGTGGCGGAGTTAAAAATGTAAGTGATATGTTACTTTCAATCAATAGAATCTGTTGGTCTTCTTGAAATTAAGACGGATCCCAAAATGATAAGAAATTTCATGACTCTAATAAAAGTAAATAGACGGATAATGATGCCCCCTGCGATTATTTTGCTAAATTCAATCTACTATTTCTGCGCTATTTTACTTTCGTACTCTCTTCCACATACCCTTTAAATCTAAACAATAGACTTCGAAGGAAGGTGCTTACGTTGTAATTAAGCAAACAGCACGCATGAACCGAAGAAAACGAATGCGAGGAAGTCATAGAATATGTATACGTATGATATGTTGAGGAGGGTACGAAAGTAAAATAGCGCTAATATTTCTTCAGCTGGATATTGCATTAGGTAAAGGTGGTATCGAGAATTTAACCAGTCGTGTTTGCAAAACTAACTCCATATCCCAGAAAAAGTGACTCGGCATTCGGAACAAATTTGATTGGAAACTATGCTTGTGCCGACCATTATTAAGAGGACTCGTTTAGAGTTTCACCAACTGTGTCTCCTTCATTTCAATTTGTCGCTTTGGAAGCTACATTTGTCAAAACAAAGAAGCTTGCGCTTTGCCACAGAAAGAATTTGTTTACATATTACAACTTTTCAGTGACATGAGTGGCCGAAAATGTGTCACTCAGTACACGTGATATTTGCAACAACGTGTTTCGATCCTCTCATTTTCCATAGACTCTTCTCAAAACTGTTCTACCGGAGTGAAGGACGATCATTTTGACCAGTGTCTGGCGGAAACGTGTGACTACTCTTTACCACCTTTCTTGGGCGAAGCTGAATACTCAAAAGGTATTGACAATCATTGTGTAGAACAGCATGATATTCTGCCACGGGAGAGGAGATTGGGGTAGTCAACAGGATTGAAAGAGGACAAACTGGGGAGCACATTTAGAAATAAAATAGGGTCAGTTAAATTACATTTATGACAAGAGCAATAGGATTAGGGAGAGATTGTGAAGAAAAAAACAGGAATCTCCCTAAGAGCACCATCGTGGATCTCTAATGTCAAATAGCACTTACAAACAAAGTTATAATAGATCTATAATCGATCATAGAACATTATCTGTTGTACTCAAAATCTTGCAAAAAATGCAGATATAGCTTTGCTATTTCGTATGATTGGGAAAATTTTTTGTAGAAAAATCAACAGTAAGATTTCTCTCAATTTGAACAAGATATTAAAAAAACATTATCAATGTTCATTTACTTTTGATCATGATGATAATCGGAAGTATTTTTAGTATGTGATGCTGGATAATGCAAGATGACAAGCAATCAAAATATGCTTACATTTGCACACTTTCCAGAGTTAGTATAATAATCCCTCGTAATCTCAACAGTTATCAGACGATAGTGCTGTTTACTAACCTCGAAACAGAAAGACTGCTAAAAAGACGAGTGAACATAATATGATGTTGTGGTTACAACTCAAACTTGCTTCTACTACTGCACGGCCCGCATCATCAAAACTTTGAACGTAAGAAATCATGGTTTTCCTTGACACTTCTAAAAGACCACTGTTTAGGCTAAGGTGTTTATTTTGTGGTTCCATTTGTAATTGCGCACGGAAAATGTGAAAAGACTTTGCTATGACCATCTGTACTTCTACGCTACTCTTTGCATCATTCTTTAGTGGAGACACTTTTTTGTTTTATACATGAGATTCGGAAATTATCAGAGGCTATAGAAAGCTATCCGAAGTGAGGCTTGCAAAAAGCTTGCTAGATTAGACCCATCAGATTAGCATTGTGGTTGATTCTATAACATTAATCTGATCCTAACGCAATCCCATTTAATACTAGACTACGTATAAACCTATACAACTTCTTTGTTTGTATAGGTGAGTTGTCGTTCTTTCGGTCCAGCTTTCAAAGGATATTTGAAACGGCGGGCATGGATTACAGGTTAAGAGAATTGTCACCATACCTCCCGCTCCCCCTCCAGGTCTAGTTCTTGTCCTGCTATTATTGCACGGTTTATAGTTTCCTTTTGTGGTTAGCGAGTTCGATATAGTTGTGCTATATAGAATTTCTGGCCTGTTTTTTCCGTTCCAGTCTGAGAAGTTCCTGCGTTTTGGATATTGTTGGGACAAAGAAGAACGTGTTCCGCTAGGTTCTATACATCGTGATCATGACAGGAAATTTTTGAGAAGATATCGTGATAATGGGCCAAATATACTATATATAACATAATCATATTGAGCGCCTTTGTATACGTTCGAAAGAGAAAACTTTGAGCTTACCAGCACTGCGCGACCATACACAAACCTCGAGAGATATGGTGATGATTCTCTACATAGCCATTTAGTAATACCCATTGATATAATATTTGCTTAGCTGAGAAGACTGTCAAAGTAGATTCTGTTAGGAACTATAAACAATGTGAACCAATGCTTCCACTTTTAACTATTACTTGATAATTCTCTCGATTCTTTGTATCATCGGTCTTGTGCAAATTAATGACTATCTCTGGACCTCGACACAATCCTGTAACTGACCTAGATTAAGCAGGGGGAGGGGGGTAATATTGGAAGAGAAATCCTTGGCGGGGGCTAGGCCTGAATGACCTAAAAAAATCCCACCTATACCGCCCTGCCAACAAGCCACAAATACAGGGAGTCAGTAGGAGGCTATCAAAGATGGCCACCAAACAAACGCAAAGAACATTTCTACACAAATTGTTCGCAACTCCTAAACTTTACAAAAGTTTTCAAAAAAAATTTGTATTGCTTTTCTAGGGGGGCTATATGGCATTAGGAAAAAAATCCAAGAGGGGCTAAGCCCTCCCTCACCTACTGGCATACCTTGATTACCCACGTGCATATTTTACAAGTCTCGCTCACGTTGGAGAAAGAAATGGACCATGTTGACAGACCCCAACAATGTAACACAGGTTTGTTTCAAACAATCGCAGCCATAAATGGGGAACAGGGAGCAAAAGCCACTCTGATATTGGTGTTTGTCATCTCTATACCCAATGTCGCTAGTCAAAGAAAAAAATTGCTCTCTCGCTCTCATGCTCCATAAATTCCGTAAATAAAGCCCAACAAATATAACCTTTGTAAAAAGGATCCTGTCTACAAATATGCTCTCACGGTGTTGCTCACCAAGGGATAGATTCATCCCAGAATCCCAAGGCGAGACTCTGCTAGGATAATTATAAGAGTAAATAGTCTGGTAAAAACTAAGCTAGTTTTTAGCTTGCAGCTGTTGGGAGTGTGGCTGATTTCACAGTATTAACACAATAGCTCTAAACAATTAAAAGTGACAAAAGTACACCATCCAGTGACGAGTAGAGTAGGAGAGCAACTATTCACTAAAAATGAAACTTATAGCATCCATGTATCTCTGACGTCATGCTGATAGCAACCGTGAGGATTAGAAACCACGGTCTCCCCACTTTTCCGACGTTTTTTCACAATATATCAAAAGCATAGCCTTTTGCTCATTTACATATTGGTGGGCCCTCCCTCTCCCCACTCGAGAATCGTTGCTAAGTTACCGAGCATTAAAAGTTAAATTTCTCATTATTTATAAGTTCCAATCAGATGTTGACGACGTCCATCCTGATATCCTTCCCGTCGCTAATGATTAAAGTATGTCAAGCAAGATGGATGTATCCAAACAGTAGGATGATAGCAACTGTAGAGCTTAGTAACTTAATAGGGGTAGTGACGCAGTGTAAACTGAACCACCACATCTTTCCTTTTTATCATTTCTTCGTTTTTAAGATACCAGAGTGAACTGCATGAAAATAATCATGAACAAAAATCCCTCTCTTGCTATGGATAGTACCTGATTTGCGCGTCGAGGCTAAACAACATTGCCTCACTATGTCACATATTGTTTGTCGTTGTGTTATGTTTTTGTTGGAGCTTTGATATTGTTTGAAGCCTACTTCCGGTAACTTAGGGCCTCTCACGAAGTCAAGAACAATAGTACAAGTATTATTTCGATGTAAAGGTCACATGGTCCAGTGAGACGACTTCCGGTATTCAGACCAAAACACAGACGAGGCTGATAACAGAGTAATTTGAATAGGAGGAGGTTTCAAAGCTCAAGTGCCATCTCCACAACTGATCTGGAACTTTGGGTTGATGTTTTGGCTCCGACCGAATGTAAGTCCGACCTTTGATTATAGATTTATATTGCAGGATATGGTCATGTTGTAACTGACAAGGATCTGTCTATCAACTGTTGGAAATAATCTCCCTCTTAACGTTGATGTTGTGATTGAACCGTCATTTAGTGTTTTCATGCCAAGCCCAGACGCCGCGAAGAATGCATCCATGTGATGCCTGGCTTCATTGACATCTGGGTACTTCAGTATAGACTGTCGGTTGTAGGTTTCGTTATACTGTTTTCAATCGCACATGGAGCAAACGCGTTTGACTTTATATCTTGACGTTTACGTATGAGCCCATATTTCGTTTTGTTTTAAATTACCGACACACACATCTGTGTTAAGTAGTTTATTTTGTCGTACTGTTCCCCAAGAAGACAAACATCAACCCACTGGCGCACGCTTTCGCATCGAATGTTTTGGACTGGTACGAAAATATGCTAGGATAATGGCAATCGTTGGTCTTTATAGCGCATAAACGTGCATTAGATCATGGTCAAGGCACAGTACAATGTGAGATGAACAGATGTTCTGCAAGTAAAGCAATTTCAACGTGCGTGGTAGGCGATGTCAAGACTTTTACCCAGTCTGAACGGCTAACTCTTCCATTATTTGATGACTGGTGGTGTAAATGGGGACCGGGGGCAGATCTTGCATTCTTAGGAGAGGGTACTGCTATATTGTATTTTAGAACGACGAATCTACTCGACTCGTGAATTACTGAGCCGTTAATGTTGGGCCTATTTGAACTTCAAACAATTGTTGTTAAGACAAGAAAGCGACCGTGACATTATTACAAGTTTTTATTTGATTTTTGGTAAGTTGAGCTTGCATACGATTCAAGTGTTGTTGCAAAATGTCCTTTGTTGGTTTCATCAGTGTTCATTATCCGTAAGGCCAGAGTTGCTGGTTACTCGCAGGAACGTAAAATGGCATCAGTATTATGGTTCATCTGTGTCGGTTTGATTCATGGTGCGTTCATTGAACCGAGTAACATTCACCTGCACATACGGAGACCCACATATCACAACAGGCGTTTTCGTAACCAAGACGACCTGGCTTGCAATTGATTCTGGAAATGTTAGTAACGATTGCTCATTTTACGATAGCAGTATCTCCACCATATCTGCTTAGCGCAAGAAAACCCTGTACACATTTCCCAAAGCATCAGCCAGTGGAGCTTTGATGTCAATGCTCACATCTATGTTGTTGATCAACTTAAATCTGCAATAATGTGAAATAAGCGTCAAAATATCTGTTCCTAAATCGATTTGCATCTACAAAACATGGAGTAATATAGAATGATTGAAGTGAAGTATAGAGAAGGCTTAACTGTCAATTAAACATAAGAGACAGGTTTTTGAGATATGAACCAATTTGCACACAAATGATTTGAATACTCTATTGATCATTATTTGTAGTAAGTCTCATTTGTGGAGATAACCGGTATCTAATCCTTTATTAACTTACCAAGTATTGAGGAGTGACACCTGAGTGAGCCATAACTGACCACCACACTCTTGGGGGGATGAAAAGATTTAGGGGTCAACTTTTAGTAAACATGGCACTGGATAAAGGTGAAGTCTGGTAAAATTACTAATATCAGTCACCATATCACATATGTGTTTTAAGTTGGCTGTGCGTACTGCATGGTGCTCAAGGATAAGTGAGTGAGTGTGATATCACATATCTTACCATTTGTATATTAAGATTTTATTTTTTGTTTTAAGTCACACAATGGACTTGAAGCTATGAGATTGGATAAGACAGGTTTATTTCTCATAGTTTACTCTTTAATTCACTGCAAGAAGGTGGAACTTGTATTATGCCTATAATCATTTTATTCCTATCAGAAAGACCAACTACCTTTACCATTTCCAGTGTGAGTGAAATTGTAATAAGCCATGCATAAGTGATCTTTACATTAGGGAAAACTGACATCATTTTAAAGTGGTAATATCTCCCTATGACCAGCACTTTTTTGTTTAGGATCACATAATAGATTTATTTTAGATGTGCCAAATGTATGTAGCCAAATTTCATGAAGATTGACATGGCATGGACATGTCTGTCATGCTTACTTAGGTGCCATATTTATAAACAGTGTACCTCACAGCCTGCCTCTAAATCAGTCTATATAGACAAGGTAGGAATGATATTTACTAAAAAGTAATGACGTACTTGGATCAATCTACCATGGCTTAACAGATATTTAAAAGTGAGAAGTTGTGTATTTCCCTAGACTGATTAGTATCAGTCTACTATTACCTAGGGATATTAATCTCAAGTTACACACTTAGCAAGAATCATCAAGTTGTATGATGCTGGTAGTGGATAATGTATGACAATGTCTTTGCAATCCATGGATGAAGAGATTTGTTGACCACTGTACAAATTTGTGATGATTTAGGAAAGGACATACAGTATGTATGAACATGTATCTATTGCTATTCTAGTCATGGTCAGTATTAGGTATCCTGTCCAAGTTTTTGTGATAGATCTGAGTACCATTCTAAGCATGTATATAACTCTCTAAACATGTAGTGCTTGAGGCACTGGCCCACATCAAACCCAGGATCTCCCACTCCGAAAGCAAAGACTTTACCATTGCACTTAATAGTGCAATAGTGAAGTCGACAATCCAGGTAGTTGATCCCGAATTCTCACCACCACCAGCAACCATATTTTTGTTTCACTATTAGCTTCATCAGTGCCATTTCATTGATATAAGTACTCAGGCAGACACACAAGCAGTCATGAACTACATTGTATAGAACTCATTAAACATGAAGTGCTTGAGGTACTGGCCCGGTTAGAACCCAGGATCTCCCACACCGAAAAACAAAGACTTTACCATTGCACTAAATAGTACAGTAGTGAAGTTGACAATCCAGTTAGTCGATCCCGAATTCTCACCACCACCAGTAACCTTATTTCTGTTTTGCTGTTAGCTTCATCAGTACCATTTCATTGTTATAAGTACTCATGCTAATAATTCGTTGGTCTTCTCATATGTTTTTATTGTTCTATTGGCAAGTGTGATATTAAGATAAACTACAAGTTACAGTACTTGTGTCAGTGTGATAAAGATCTTATACTCCTCAACAAATTTTTATATCTTTGAGACCTGCATAAATGCACAAAATGAGGCCTTTTCAGTATATTATTACAAAGCACTTTTGCATTGCTTATCACTCTTTAAATCAAACAGACTATATGTGTTTCGACTTAAAAACTGTGTTCACACAAATATGGGTGTTATTGAATCTGCAGTTTTTTCTTGATGATATGCATTGCATTTACATGTATCCAGGGAAGCAACCTGGGTATCCTGATATTTTTATATCCACTTTTATATCTGGTGTTGCCTAACCCGGATTCCGGGAACTCCGCAGCACCTTAAACACGAAAACAGGATGGTAAGGTACTGTACAGAAGTGGATTTTTTTAAATCCAGTCATATATTGGATTTGTTTGTATGGCTGATTCCAGATTTTTTTGAATTCTGATGTAATAGATTTGGGTCTTCACCGTATCTATATTCAACATGCACAATGAAGTGTTATTCCCAGGCAGCATTTACCATGACCCATGATGATTTGTAATTTGTAATGACCTTTCATAGCCTTTCAACTTTATCAGCATTCCAAATGATGGACTCATCCTTGGTCTTTTCATTTCACCTCATTTCTGCTCCAAATATGACATTCAGATATCAATAGCACAGATTATCAATCTATGATGATAGAAAGTGAAATGTTTTGACAATGAGCAGCACTTGAAATAGTAAATTAGTTCCCGCCAGATTTGCACATGGTATCTTGTGCTAATGTTTCGTTGATAATTTATACAAAAGGGTCTCGAGTGCCAGAGTGAATCCATATACATATGGAGAGATGGATTCAGTTAGAATGTGCTACATGTTGATGTTAAAATTATCAATTCCAGATAAAAGTATTCACCTATTCAAAAACATCTGAATACATTTGGACAAGGACTTTCTATTCAAGTCAGCAAGGTCTTGAAGTAACGATTAAATAACAATTAAACAAACCAAACATATCCCACTATATTTTTGATTTGCACGCCATGTCATTTTATGTATAATTGATACCTGTGAACACTGTGATTGTTTTCTATGCCATCACAGTCTATTTTAAGTGAAGCTAGAAGTAGACATAGCACAGGGGGCATTATACATTTTTATCATAACTTCTCTAGATTGATCTGCCATATACGTAGATAGTTTGTGCTATGTTTATGCTTATAGGATGAAGAGGGTATTCACTTTCACCATGTAGTTGCTACATGCATACATGAGCCTAAAGTTTTAACACTTTAATAGGTATCAAAATTTGAGAGAAATAAGTCTTAAAGTGCTGATCCTTAACCCTTCGTTTGCTTCCTGTCAAAATCACCCACAATTTCTCAGATTTTGGTCTATTTCATGTACTTCCTTCAAGTATTAACATACATCAATATTGTTTGGAAATAATTATATTAGCCAGTTTAATCATCACTGCATAACTGAAAACTTAATACTGCACTGCAGATACCAAGGACACTTCCAACTTAGCCAATAAGGTACATTCCTACCCTCATCTAAAATGAATCCACAGATGGTCATAGCACCTTTGCTCCTTGCAGGAATTTTCTTTTTTATGCTTTAGCCACACCCATCCCTGCCTTTCAATTTTGTGTGGTTGCTCTTGTGATTATGTGGAGAAGCAAGAAGCTACTTGAATTATACAATTTTGTGGCTTCATTGTTTTTATATATTGTTATTGTCAGTGGACAAAAATACTGAAATCAATGTGAATGTTGTACAGTTAGTTTTGAATAAACCCATGCCTTACTCAGCTATGTTTCAAACAATGTATGAACAGTAACAGCATTAATTTAAGGTATTACATGTTATCTTTAAAGAAGTCTGTAATTGTGTGCAAGTTTATCAAGCTTTATATATCATCAAATCTACAAGCAAAGGTACAATCAGGCTGGTGTTGTGTGACGAAAGTCATATGCTAGTGTGTTAGATACATTTTGTTGAACAAAGCAATAGGCCTATAGCAAATAGATTTGGTTTGACTTTTTAAATTACTCTTTATCTGTTATAGGTCATGATTTGATATTGATGCTGGCATATTGTTAGAAGTCATCAACATGTATAGAATACCAAGAGGGCAACTCAATAAAAATGCTTTACAACAGTTTGGTTTGTGTAGAGCAGTTGGGGAGGGTGTTTGTCACCCTGGACATTATATCAAAGGAGTATTACACAGAACTCTTGCATCTCAAGTATCTGCGAAACGAACGTCTCCAAAGAAAGCAGAGATAAAAAAGCTCATGGTTGCCAATAGAGGTGAAATTGCAGTCAGAGTTTTTCGAGCAGCAACAGAAGCAGGTATTCGTACTGTTGCTGTTTACTCTGAACAAGATGCAAAGCATATTCATAGACAAAAAGCTGATGAAGCTTACTTGATCAGCCGTGGTATGCCTCCAGTTGCTGCATACCTTCATATTCCAGAAATAATAAGAGTTGCCAAGGTAAGTAAGTTTGTTTGCAATAGTTAAAAATTTATCTTAGGCCTAGTTTTTGTTAGCATCTTCTGTATTTTTTCTTGTGAGCAGTGTTAAAGTTTCCACTTAGTGCTGCCACTCATCTTGCACAGAGGCCAAATGCCCTTTATTTGACCAGCAATATTGTATTTTGTCTGTAGTATCAGTAGGGTTACTTTACTTCAGGGTATTCTAGCACATATTTATTTCCCCAGGAAATGTTGCTCATGGAATTGGTTATTGCACCCTGCTGTCTGCAAATACTAGGTAATCCCTGCTGCTTGCAATGTAACTTGTTTTATTAGGGATTGTGAAAGAAAAGGATAAAGGATTCAGTCATTGTGTTGACTTATGCACAAAAAGAACATACCAGTATTGCTTTATGAATTGGGAAATGAAATGAAAAACAGTCAGTACTTAAATGATTTTTGCATATAGCTCTGCTGATCAGGAAAATCACATTTAAGATATTGTATTGTATTCTTAAGTGTCAGTTACTGTACATTGATTTGTGGAAATTGTGGAGCTTGATGGCAAAGAAGCTGTGGAGCCAGTGACATCTATCCGTGGGTAGTAAGATTGTAGGGTCTCTCAAAGTGAAAAGGTGTCAGGTTCCCCATGGATTCAAAGCAGCCTGGATTTTTTGGGAAAATGAATCCATCATTTTACCAAATTTTGACTAAGTATTTTTAGTGAACTAAGTAAAAGTATTTTAAAAGAAACAATGAGCAAACTGAGCATACGGATAGAAAGTTGTCTATCTTGCAACACGTTTTTGTGCAGTACAAAGATCTTGCAAAAAGTGTTCATTTATAACAGGCAGCATTGTACACTGTGCAGCATTATTTATCAACATGTGGATAAACCCTCTTAAATTAGAGAGGTAAACAATAGATTTTGAAATGCAGTAGTTTGTGTCAACATGAGTTAACACCATGCCCAAAACACTCAGTTTTTGTGATCTTATAGTATGACCAGGATATTTAGCAGAACAGTTGAAAACAATAGCTCAATTACACTAGTTTATTGAAGCATCTAAAATTTAAAAAAGTGAAAAAGATGAAAATTTGGATAGTTTTGTTGTTTTTGAACAGCAATGATTGTGCACCATTAACTGAAGACCATGCAAAATATATTTAGATCCTAAGTGTACACAAAAAGCTTATTTTTATCTGCAAAATTTAAATTTTTGTTAAAAATGATAGATATGTTTGGACCCCATGAGAATAATTGATCACTTTCTTTAGTATGTTTCAACATTTCTACTTGTCACTGAAATGTGTCACTGATCGTTTCCTTTGTCTTTAATCGGATTTATTGGCACCTCATCGATACCATTATAAATGAGATATCAATAGATAGATAGAGTTTGGAAGAAGTTGTTAGTATCAGTTTCCAACTTCAAATACCTTAGGTTTTAAAATGAACTTGCACCAACCAGTGCCTCTATATCTTGTTCACTGGACAGTCTCTTGGGTGTAGTTTTTTCCTTCTAACCTTGTCATGAAGCATGTTCCTGAGCCAAAGGCCCACCCATTCCCAAATACAACCTGTGACAGAAAAGACAACATTTGGGTGACGGTTTTACCACCCCTCAGGATTTTGAGAGTGTCGACATGGCTGCTTACCACAACTGCCAGTGGTATTGTTATGCATCTAGAAAGTAGCGGTTAACTGTTGTCTTTGTAGCTCATTAGTCAGAGAAGCTTTCGAGAGGAAAGATAACAAAACTCTACCAACTCGACGCATTCCCTGTGGTTTATAATTGGTGTATGTATACTGTTTTAATTAGTTTTAAGTCTTAATTAGCCTGCTTTCAGAATTATGAAAAGGCCCCATCCCCACTTTTTTCGTTAGAATGCTGAGGTGACAATCACATCTAGTGATTATTCATTTCATGTGGGATATTGGTGGGATTTGGAATGAGGTCAACTTACATCTTGCTGCATTGGCCTCTTCGTAGACCAAGGTTGCTACCTACAAAAGTCATTGTACAAACTTACTGGTTACTGGATCTTGTTGTTTGCTCTTCATGCACACATGGCACCCGTATGCAGAGATACCAGCTTTGTTTACGCATGCGTTAGCCAAACGCTTCAATTTCCCACTCCCCCCACCCCCATTTGAAAGGATTTATTTCCTGTTTTCCCCAGACTGCTCTAGGCATTATGTATCTGTGAAATAATGCAAGAAATGAACAGCTGAAATGGTTAGTTTTGGTGTTTTTTAAAATTTTATTTGGGCTTATTCGCAGCTTTGTGTGTCAGGCTGTTTAACTGTAGTGTCGCCTATTCATTCATCAAATAGTTGTAAGTTGTTTTAGATTCTCTTTTGAAGAGGAAGCAGTCGAGAATCGTAATGCACGTGACCCGAGTGCTAAACTTTTAAAGGTCGAAGAGAGTTCTTGTGTTCTTAAGTCATCATTTTAGGTCACACTTTAGGCGGGTTAACTTGCCGATTATGAATACACGTAGGTCATATCAAGCCAGTCATAGTTTTCCAACTTAGTGTATCATCCGTAATGTAGAAAAATGTGCTATGTATCAGCTTTAAAAAGGCTATAATATGCATGGAAAATATACAGAAGTGAAATAATACTTAAAATAAATTTCTTAAAGAGTAACTCATTAAGATCAGAGTTCGATTTAGATGGCTTTAGAAATAATCGTGTTTGACCGACATTAGCACAACTGGTCAAAGGATAAGCCAGACTGGCAGGCAGTCGACTGCCCTAGCATGCCAACATGCACCAAATTTCTGGTAGATCTCTCGCGGTAAAGAGCACCTCCCAACATCTTACGTATAATAAATGATTCGGTTTTTATTCATCATAATTCTTAGTAGGGTTTTGAATAAGGAATGCCAGGTCTGCGCATTACCGCATAGCGCAAGCTACAAGTAACAGGTCACGAGAAAAGACGATTGTTGCACCAATGTTGCACGTTGGGCATCCAGCAACCAGGGATGCAAATTTGATTACACCATACTTAATGATCATATAATTGTTCAGTTAATCATCCTATCCTTGATCGTTTTTAAGGACCTTTTTCAAGTTATAACACGACTGTTTAAAAAATTTTTGATGGGTACGGGTTAGGGTTTGTTTTGATTTCTTGTTCTTGCGTTGTGTGTGTGTTGTGTTTGGGGGGAGGGGGTCGGTTGAAATTATTGCATCTTCCCTCTAGGAGTTAACCACTTCGTATATCAGTAGTATTCAACAGAATTCTGAAGAAGGCAGTTTACTAGCACCAGCGCTTGATCATTCCTCGTATTCCATAATTACTCGTTATCCCCCCATTTGCCAAGTTCAGTGAATAGATGTGAGAGTATGTCAATAATCGGGTTTGTTTTATTTTTACCTATTCACCTTTTACTACCTTTTTTCCTATTTATTATGTATGGTAAAACCACTTCAGGTCCTTGTGCAACTAACATGTAGACTAAGGAATGGTCCTGACAAAAGTCATTAATCATCAATTAGCTTGAATGTTCATGCTTATCGTAGAAAGAGCGTTTTACAAATGCAGTATAGGATACTGAAAGATTCCAAATTAAACTGATGAAAAGTTAAGGGATAAAAAATATATTTGTATTTTCGACTTTCAGAGTGAGCCTGTAACTGCATACAAAGTTGCTATTGATTTTTTTATATTTCAGAAGGAAGCTTTGCATCTTGGGCTGAGACTAGGCCTAGATAGTAAAATAGGTGGAGATCTTTCCGCCCACCATTGCCAACATCAATAGCTCTACTGAAGGAAAATAGTTGTTAGTTGGTGTGACTTATATGAATAACATTGCGTTTCTTCCAGGACCACGATGTTGATGCAATTCATCCAGGTTATGGCTTTCTCTCGGAAAGACATGATTTTGCGAGAGCATGCATTAAAGCTGGTATTCGATTCATCGGTCCTCCTCCAGACGTCATTCACATGATGGGTGACAAAATTGAGGCACGCACCGTGGCAATCAAGAATGGTGTGCCTGTGATTCCAGGCACTGATAAGCCTGTCCGTACCATAGAGGAAGTCAAAGAGTTTTGTGAGAAGTTTGGGATGCCAATTATGTTAAAAGCTGCATATGGAGGGGGTGGCAGAGGTATGAGGGTGGTTAGTGAGTATGACGATCTAGAGAAGATGTTTGAACTTGCTACGTCTGAAGCCATAGCAGCCTTTGGTGATGGATCGATGTTTATCGAGAGATTTATTGGTAAGTGTTGTATTTCGGCATTTACATGTTTCGTTATTACACATTGTCATGACTTGTGACTTGCTATTGTGACTTGCTATTGTGACTTGAGAAAACAAAGAGTGCTCAATTTGGTATCTATTTAAATCCAGTCAGTGTTGACCATACAGTTCTTTATATTGACTACAACATCAATAAGGGCACAATATGTCATTGCAATGTAGTTTTCAATATTTAACAATGCGTTCGCATAGCATGGTATATATGTCCCGCCCTAGTCCTTTGCCTAGGCACTTTCAGGTGACAAAGTTGTGTTAAAGCAGAACCTGGATCAGAAGTACCGGTGTAGAGTGTCAATTCAGAACCACTTGCTGGTCACATTTGTCAGATATTTCCATCAGCAACGTTTCCTTTGATAAAATATACCATTTTAGTCAGCTGGATCAATACGCCCAGGTACCGTATACTTTTTCTGTGCGTGCCTGCTGAAGCTAAATGCTAAAGTACTTTAATGCTAATTACCCTCTATGCCAAATTGAAGTTAGGTGTAACACAGAGGAAGTCTATAACGTTCTGACCATACCATTCATGTAGTCAGAAAATGTGATGATAGGCTGCATCAAGAACACTGAAGGATGACATAGGCTTAGTGGACACATTACGTGACAAAGACTGGAAGTTTTCTGTCTCAAATTGCAGATTAGCTAGAAGGCTTTGTTGTCTTATTATGTCGCAAGGTAACAGATATAGTAGAAAAGGACGACGTCATAGAATTGTTTTCTGGAGAAAACCAGTCCCTTACCATGTCGCAGTGGTACCCCAACCACCACATGCACGTACACATTGCACTTGGTGTTCGTTCTAGCTACGAATCACGATAATTTTAAATGAGAATGGCCTTAGAAGGCCTTAATATATCATACATAAGGTCTTGAGCTAATTGCTATCGCGCAGAGTAAGGGATTTTCGGAGCTGTCTGGAAGGTGAAGCTCGGCAAAATTGTCGTTTTATAAGAGTAGAACATATATACGTCAAAGGTGTAAGTACTTTTGCAAAAGCTAATGCTGCTTTTGTTATACATCAAGATCTTGAGATCTTCATCGACTATGGGCTAAATCTAATGTTATTGTCTTGATGAAACAGCTGCTTTAGTCGTTTGATTACTATACTGAATATACGTAAAGTGATATGATATCAAATTCTACACCATGAGTGGCTTTAATTCATTAATAATTGGCAAACACCACATTCCCCTAATTATTGAGAAGTTCTAATGTAAGCACAGTGTGTACATTAGAATGATTCACGTAGTTGCGAAGAGTACAGAAAAGTAAAATTCTCCCTACACATCAGATATTGTTACCAAATAGTGTTGCCAAGACACTACTTTTGACAGTAACACAACATGTTGCAACCGGTGATTTTCGACTTCATTTTTAGAGGGCCTAGATAGAAAAAGACCCGAAAAGATTTAAATTTTGCTAAACTAAAATTTTCTTATTTGTAGAAGGTACAAAGTAACAGTCAGACCTTTGCA